>ML828247.1:0-11032 GCA_009831015.1 Picea engelmannii
TATATATGATTTACTCATAATGTAGTAGAGTAATCTTTGTTTTTAATTTTTTTTTGGAAAATTAGAAAATTAGAAACCGACAAATTAGTACTTGAATCTCATTATAGACACTTATGTGTTCCAAACAATTTGTTTCTCTTATTTAAGTAAAATAAAAATCCAAAAATACCCTTTTGAAAATGAAACATTCAAAGAGTGCACATATATTTTTATAATTTTTAGTTGTGTATCTTTTCAGATACAAAAAATAAATTAAAAATATAGTATGAAATCCAAAATAGAAAATTATGTCATTGGATAGAGGATTCAATGACAAAATATGTATGCACCAAGTCTGTCACCTTTCATTAAAGAGGTGAAGGGATTTCACCTACTAAAGTTTGCAGCTCCATGAAAACCTATAGAAATGGGGAAGGATTACTGACTTTTTGTAACATCCTCAGCCACCAACAGGTCGGGCCACACCACTGGTGTGACACTTACTTAGCTCTGATACCAAATTGTAACATCCCCAGACCCTCAGCTCCACTGGACTAGGGCAATGATACCTGCGGAATACACACACACACACACACACACACACACATATAGAACATGCATTTTAAACGAAATAAAACACACAACACAAAGTGAATGTTACCATTCAGGCTCAGTCAATATTAACAGTAATTCATATATGCAACAGAATACATGATAACATTCAAGCATTACAAATATGCATAACATATAAGTTAAACACAGAAATAATACTTATCTTTTCAGCTAGAGTAACACCACCAATTGAATGTAGACCTTCCATGAACTTCCCAGTCCTAGACCGCGTTGCTCGTCACTCTCAGTAGTAGGTTACCCCCGAGCTAGGATTAAACTCCATCGGGCAAGGGATTCCTAGGCTAGGCAAGGTCAATAAGAAAGTCACATGGTTTGAGAGGAAGGATTCTCTCCCAGGTGCCACTTATGCCCACTGCTCACAAACTCGCATTCCCCACATGCTTGTTTCACCCTAGGAGTATACACCTTCACTGTCTCACAGTCCTTCGGCTGCTTAACCTCCCTTGCCTTGGGCTTCAGCAACAGGCCAGACCAGAATTCTCAGAGCTCTGTAGCAGCTACGGGACCCCTTCCAGGAGAAATCACTTCCACATCACACTCTCTCACCTAGAGAGAGTTGCTCACAGGCATGACAACCTGCCTCTTCAACCACAACCACCTCTTTCACCTGGAGAGAGTGTTTCTCACAGGCCTAACAACCTACTTCTTCAACCAGATCCTCAACTCCTGCTCCAACAAGGTACGGGTGACAACAACATCAACAGGGAAAACGGTTATAAACACCCAAATCGGTTAAGGTATGAACTCGGTTTTGCAAGTGCGGATATGTTGGGTTTAAGGATAACATAGGTCAAAAACGCAGAGGCCAGACGATTACAGGATTCGCCAGCTTCACAGTTTTTTGGTTCCCGACATGCGTGAGGGGCAGAGGTCGATCACACAAGCCAAAAACAGAATTCACGGAAGGATGGGGAAGAATGAACAGTGAACCCCTAGCACATCTTGACTCTTTGATTTTAATTGCATGAGCTCGTGTCGACAACTGTCTTCCTAGAGCTGCATGCACTCCATTTAGCATACGTTCTTTTTTCCAGGAACTTAGGACAACACTCCACATGTCCACCTTATCCTTCAGGAAATAATATTAAAACATTATTCCTTTAGAGGTAAGCTCCCTAGCTTATCCCCTAGGCCCAAACACTTAGCCCCCTCCCTTGCCCTACCTAGTGGAGCTTATTCCCCCATAATCTTTCTTCATGGTCAATCTACATGCAGTGATGTTTATATTTTATTAATGATCTGCATAATTACATATACAAAATCAGGCTCCTGGCCTTTAACACCTAGTCTCTCTGGCCTAATAAACACATAATCATTTAGCTTATAAACACTTGGCTCACCATCCTATAAACATAATTACAATTCTGCAATATAACTGGGGCTCGTCCTTGGGGTATTACAATCCCCTCCCCTTATTTTTGCACTGTCCTTAGTACAACTTTTACATAGTATCAACAAGATTTCCAAAATCTTCAAAAAGATGTGGGTATTATGTCCACATAGCATCCCCATGCTCCCATGTCACGTCCTCAGGACAGTACTAGGTCCATTGGACCTTTACAATCCCTACGGCTTGATTCCTGAGCTATTTTCTCTTCCAGTCCAATATGCGTACCGGATGCACCTACAAGGCGCCTTCTTGATCCACCTGAATCACATTCCAATCAATCACATGATTAGGATCAGATATATATT
Organism: Picea engelmannii; assembly: GCA_009831015.1. Taxonomy (NCBI): domain Eukaryota; kingdom Viridiplantae; phylum Streptophyta; class Pinopsida; order Pinales; family Pinaceae; genus Picea; species Picea engelmannii. The sequence continues at coordinate 2,308 of ML828247.1, forward strand.
TCTTAAGTAATGAAATATGAAACACATTATGTACAGTCATGGATGCAGGCAATGCAAGCATATATGCAATTGGTCCAATCCTTTCTAGGATTTCAAATGGCCCACAAAATCTGGCTGCTAACTTGGAACAGTTTCCCAGCTTCAGGTAACTTCTATTGGCTTTCACTTTCAAGAACACATGATCACCCACTTTAACCTCCCTGTGGGTTATGTTCTTATCAGCATAACTTTTCTGCCTGTCTTGGGCAGCTTTCAAGTTCTGCTTAAACCTCAACAATTGTTCTTCCATTTCCTTGAGAAACTCTGGCCCAACCATTTCTCTATCAGCCGGGTTATCCCATCTTACTGGAGTGTTGCACTTTCTACCGTAAAGTGCTTCAAATGGGCTCATCTTTAGTGATGCTTGATACCCATTGTTGTAGGCGAATTCTACCAAGTGTAGGTAGTCTTCCTATTTATATGGTTTTTTCATCACATACATCCTTAGCATGTCTTCTATTACTTGGTTCACTCTCTCTGTCTGCCCATCAAACTTGGGATGATAAGCAGTGTTGAAGCTTAGATTCGTTTTGAATCCTTTGAATAACCCTTTCCAAAACTTCGAGGTAAATTTCGGGTCTCTGTCAAACACATTTTCTTGGGAACACCGTGTAATCCTGCTATTTCCCTCATAAAGATATCAACAACATTAGTTGCCTTGTGAGTAGTCCCTAACGGAATAAAATGGGCATCTTTCGTAAGCTTTTCCACCACCACCATGATTGAATCATGTTGCTTGCCGGTTCTGGGCAATCTTGTGATGTAATCCATTGTCACCACTTCCCACTTCCACTCAGGAATGGGTAAAGGCTGCAACAACCCTACTGGGTGCCTATGCTCAGTTTTAACCTTCTGTCATTCCATACATCTGGCGATGTATTTTGCAATTTCCTTCTTCATACCTGGCCAAAAGTAATGGCTCTTAACCGTTGCCACAATTTTCTGATATCCAAGGTTCCCAGCATAAGGCACATTATGCATTTATTTCAAATTCATAAGTTTCAATTCCAGGACACCAGGTACATAAACTTTGTTTTTGCACAAGAGTGTTCCATCAACTCCCAACTTATAATCTTCGACTCTGTGTATCATCTTACCTTGCTGTAGCTTTGCTACCAATTCCCTATACTGCAAATCTGCATTCGGAGTTTCTGAAATTTTGCCTTTAATATCAGTTTGATACATGCTAATGGTCATAGCATGTAGTTCATGCACTCTCCTGGTGAGTGCAACAACCACTTTGTTCTCCTTTCCTTTGATATGCTTGATATCAATGTCGTACTCACAAAGGAATTCCAACCACCTACTCTACCTTGCATTTAAGATTGGTTGATCAAATAAATACTTCAGAACATTATGGTCTATTCTCAATTCAAACCTCATTCCCATGAGGTAATGCCTCCATTTCTTTAGAGCATGTACAATGGCCGCCAACTCCAAATAATGGGTGGCATAGTTATTTTCATGCTCTTTCAATTTCCTAGATACATAACATATTACAAATCCATTCTAGTTGAGGACTCCTCCCAGTGCTTCTTTGCATGCATCTGTACACACTACTAAATCTTCATTTGGATCTGCAATCCTCAGGATTGGAGCACTGGTTAACAACTACTTCAATCGTTGGAAGCTTATCTCACATTCATATGTCCATTGAAACTTCTTCTCCTTCCTTTGCAAGGAAGTGATGGGGTGAGCTATCCTTGAGAATCCTGCAATGAATCTTCTGTAATAGCTAGCTAGACCCATAAAGGATCTAACTTCTGACACATTCGTTGGTACTGACTATTCTCTGATGGCTTATATCTTCTCAAGATCTACTATTATCCCATCCTTTGAAATGATATGCCCCAAGTAATGGATCTGTTTTTGATCAAACGAGCACTTGCTCAACTTGGCATACAACTGGTGTTCTCTTAGCACTTGTAGCGCCATCCTCAGATGTTTTTCATGCTCTTCCTCTGACTTGGAATAAACCAGGATGTCATCCAAAAATACTATGACAAACTTGTCTAGATATTCCCTGAATACACCATTCATTAGGCACATAAAAACAACGGGTGCATTTGACAACCCAAATGGAACCACTGTGAATTCATAATGACTGTACCTTGTTATGAAGGTGCTCTTGTTGATGTATTCATACTTTATTCTTACCTGGTGATATCCTAACCTGAGATCTATCTTTGAAAATATCTTGGCATCCTTCAATTGATCAAAGAGATCATCGACCCTTGGCAAAGGATACTTGTTCTTAATAGTCACTTTGCTCAACTATATGAAATTGATGCAAAATCTCAATGGCCCATCCTTCTTCTTCACGAACAAGACCATGGAACCCCAAGGTGACACACTTGGGCGTATATACCCCTTCTTTAGAATCTCTTCAAGCTGTAATTGCAATTCCTTCAGCTCTAGTGTACTGATTCTATAAGGAGTTTTAGACACTGGGGTTGCACCTGGCATCAGGTTTACAGAGAAATCAATATATGTCTTTGGGGGTAATCTTGGTGCCTCTTGGAATACATCTTCAAAATCCTTTAATACAACATGGTATCCAATATTTGACACCTTATCCTTAGGTTCTTCCTCCATGTGGGCTGCAAATAATTGACAGTCTTTCCTGTAACACTTCTTCAGCTTCATTTATGAGATTTCTCTGATAGCAACTGCCCTTGGGATTCCCTACACTTCCTTGGGTTTTCCCTCCTCATCCAGGAAAGTGAATTCCTTATTACGATAGTCTAATATGGCATGGTGTTGGTCCAACCAATCCATCCCAATTAGACAATCATAAGAACCTAAAGGTAAAATGTTTAATTCATCCCTTGTGCTCAACCCATTCATGTCCATTGGACATGACTTAACCAACTCAACAACCTTTCGTTTGGCTCCAGTGGCCAACTGCACTAAACAAGATTATCCATGCTTGCTTCTTGGTAAATGAAACCTTTCCACCATTCTAGCATCTAAGTAACTATGACTAGCTCCTGAATCAATTAAAATAGTAATGGGTTGGTTGTTGATCATACCTTCCACTTCGATCACATGCGACTGATATTCTGCGTGCTTGTTGTCCATGGCTACCTAGATCCTTGGTACACTTCTGCCCATGTCCTCCACTTTTTCATCTTGTTGAACATTGTGGATATTCCTCACTTTTTCATTTCTGTGGGGGCAATCTTTGTACCTATGATTTCCTTTACAACCCCAACAATCCACATGTGTCTATCTTGGCATTTTCCCACCTACTTCGGCCTTCCTAGGCTCTCTAAATCCATACTGTCCTTGAGGACTGTTTCTGAAGAAGGATGGCTTAGCTCCCTTTTTCCTCTGTTCCACGTTGAAGTTACTCTTATCTACCCAAGCCTTCCAGAAAATGAGATTTTCTCTTTGTTTTTCATATAAGCATTTTTCTCTTCTTATTGTTTCTTCCATAGTCTTCGGGTCGTCATACTGGATCTTGTCACCGATGGAAGGTGGAAGTCCACTCAGATACCTTTGAATTTTGACAGTCTCATCTTTGATGAATGGAACATACTTCAGTAATTCTAAAAACCTCCATTCATATTCATCAATGGTCATGTTGTCGAGCTTGAGTTCAAAGAACTCTTTCATCTTTCGGTCATAATATCTCTTAGCGAAGTATTTCTTTTCAAAATACTTCTTGAATTCATTCCAAGTAATATCTTTCTCTCTAATGTGTTTCACCTGCACAAGTTGATCCCACCACATGGATGCTTTTCCTTTCAATTGATACATCACAATTCTCCCTTCTGCATGAGAGGAATAATTATGTAGTTGGAATTATTTTCTCATGCCTAGTAGCCATGTCTCAACATCTTCCTCCTTCTTGTGCTCTCCATCAAACGTAGGAGGCTTAATCTTGTTCATTTCTCCTTTTAGTTCATCCACTCTCGATCTCCTATGTTTTCTGGTAGCAGTTGGACTTAAACTGCTATTTGCCTCCTTATTGGAATGTTTCAGGGAGTGATGACGATGTCTTCTAACGTGTCTTTATCTTCCTTTCTTCTCAGGGGTCTTACGACTCCGTGTTTTTCTTGAGTCACTCTCCTTATCCAACTTCTTTTCGATTATTTCTAGCCTCTACATCAAATTTATGATCTTTTTGTTATCTTCTCTTTGAGTCTCAACATCTTTCTGCAATATTTCAATGAGTTTCATCATGAATCCTTCCTTATCCATCTCTTCTCCATGCCCATTGGAGTTTGATCCTTCAACTCCAAAATGGACATCCATTCCTTTAGCCTCATTCTCTGAAATGAAAGCGTTATGTGCCTCCTCCATTCTCTTCTCTCAATGGAAATTTTTCTTCAGTCCTGACACTCGTTGAACTCTGCAAACACGTGCAATCAACCGAAATTTGCCAGGCCATCATTCCTTAAAAAATCCCACAGTATTCATAAACCAATCTGATTTAAGAAAGACGTTCAGATTTCATTTTATTTATGAGCTCTTCTCTTCTCTGCAACTTTCAGGCACTAGCCCCTTCTCTCAGTCCCCAACCCACATGATCACGGGTCGTGACCAAGCACTAGGTCAAAGGTGCTTACTTGGGGCTTCGAGACTTCGGAAGTTCTCACATTTGCTTCCTTTCCTTCTCTTGAATTACGAAATTTTGAACTTCTTACCCCTGGGTCCACGTAGTACCAATTTCACCAACCCAGGTGGTGGCACGTGGCATGCCTAGGAAGGTCCACATCACCCTTGGTGACATCATCCAGTCCCACCACGTCTACCTTTCGCTTTGGAGATTCGAGATTGGGAAGTTCGTGCATCAGCACATCCCACTTCTTTCGATCGTTGAACTTCCGAATTTACGATTTTCTCTTCTGCTTGATCCAACGGTCAAGATATTTTCTTCCAATCTATGGTGTAGATCTTTCCCAGGACTTCGGAGCTTCGGGCTTTGGAAGTTTGTGCATCAGCACATCTCACTCCTCCCAAATTCCAAACTCCAAAATCAAGACCTTCCATGAGCTCCAAAGGTAGGGATTCTCCCCAAATCTATGGTGTAGATTTCCTTCGGGACTTCAGAGCTTCAGGCTTCAGAAGTTTTTGCATCAACACATATCACTTCTCCTTATTTTCGAACTCCGAAAGGCTTCAAGGGTAACCCTCCTGCACCTTCTCCAGATCTGACGATCATAAATAATTTCCCTTCCTTCCGAACAGATCCTGCGACTCCAACACCTCAAGTGTTGTGATCTCTCTCTTTGTTGCCAAATACCATGCCTGTCGAGGTTTTATAATACCGCTACACCTCCTGAGCTTTTTAACACACCCAAGGTAACCTCTTGGTACTCAGGAACGTTCTTAGGTTCGAAATTGGTTCCTCCAGACACAATTTCCACTCAAAACCTTGGGTCCAAAGACCACTTATCCAGCCCATCTAGGTTTGGCGTTAAGCCTTGGATCTGAACTCGAATTTTGTCTACTTCAACAATAATTATTTACGAAATTTTTTCTTCAATTTCCACTAACATGGCCCATCCAGGCTCAGTGTTGAAACCTTGGCTCTGATACAAAATTGTAACATCCCTAGCCACCAAAAGGCTGGGCCACACCACTGGTGTGACACTTCACTTAGCTTTGATACCAAATTGTAACATCCCAGCCTTAATCAGGCTGGGCCATACCACTGGTGTGACACTTGACTTAGCTTTGATACCAAATTGTAACATCCCCTGACCCTCAACTCCACTGGACCAGGGAAATGCTACCCATAGAATACATACACACATACATATATATATATATATAACTTTCATTTTAAACGAAATAAAACACACAACACGGAGTTACTACTACCATTCAGGCTCAGTCGAGATTAACAGTAATTCTTATATGCAACAGAATACATGATAACATTCAAGCATTACAAACATGCATAACATATAGATTAAACACAAAAATAATACTTATCTTTTCAACTGGAGTAACACCACCAACTGTGTGTATACCTTCCACGAACCTCCCAGCCTTATACCGCGTTGCTCATCACTCTCAGAAGTAGGTCACTGCTGAGCTGGGACTAAACTCCACCGGACAAGGGATTCCTAAGCTAGGCAAGGTAAATAGGAAAGTCACATGGTTTGAGAGGAAGGCTTCTCTCCCAAGTGCCACTTACATCCACTGCTCACAGACTCTCATTCCCCACATGCTTGTCCCACCCCATGAGTATACACTTTCACTGTCTCACAGTCCTTCGGTTTCTTAACCTCCCTTTCCTTGGGCTTCAGCAATAGGCCGGACCGGGATTCTCAGAGTCTGTAGCACCTACAAGACCCCTTCCAGGAGAACTCACTTCCACAACACACTTTCTCACCTGGAGAGAGTTTCCCACAGGCCTGACAACCTGCCTCTTCAACCACATAGAGAGTTTCCCACAGGCCTGAAAACCTGCCTCTTCAACCACAACCACCTCTCTCACCTGGAGAGAGTGTTACTCATAGGCCTAACAACCTGCTTCTTCAACCATATCCTCAACTCCTGCTCCAGCAAGGTATGGGTGACAACAACATCAACAGGGAAAACAATTATGAACACCCAAAATGGTTAAGGTATGAACTCGATTTTGTAAGTGAAGATATGTTAGGTTCAAGGATAAAACAGGTTGGATTTCCCTCCCATTGGGTGATTGATCATGTGTGTGCGATTATGCAGAGGTAAAAAATGTAGAGGCCAAATGATAATAGGATGTGTCAGCTTCACAGTTTTTTGGTTCCCAAGAGGCGTGAGCGGCAGAGGTCAATCACACACGCCAAAAATGGAATTCATGGAAGGATGGAGAAGAATGACCAGCGAACCCCCAACACATATTGACTCTTTTATTTTAACTGCATGAGCCTGGGTCGACACCTACCTTCCTGGAGCTGCATGCACTTCATTTAGCATACGTTCCTTTTTCCAGTAACTTACGACAACACTCCACATGTCCACCTTAGCCTTCAAGAAATAATATTAAAATATTATTCCTTTAGAGGTAAACCCCCTAGCTTAGCCCCTAGGCCCAAACACTTATCCCCCTCCCTTGCCCTACCGAGTGGAGCTTATTCCCCCATACTCTTTCTTTATGGTCGGTCTACACGCAACGATGTTTATATTTTATTAATGATCTGCATAATTACATATACAAAATCAGGCTCCTGGCCTTTAACACCTAGGCTCTACGGCCTAATAAACACATAATTTGTTATCTTATAAACACTTGGCTCACCATCCTATAAACATAATTACAATTTTGCAATATAATTGGGGCTTGTCCTTGGGGTATTACACTTTTAATCCCTCCATTAAGGTATTTTAAAATCCTCAACCATGGTATTTTTTTTATATAAATAGTTATTTTTTGGTTTAAATCTCTTGAAAGGTTTTAAGCCCCTGATCAAGTAAAACCTCGATTAAGGGTTTGCATAAGCCATTTCTGCATGCACATCCTGCCAAAAAGTGTGACAAAATTCATGGATTCACCCACGAACAAGTCTGGTTTTTAAATTTCACAATGATTAAACTTGGATATAGTTCTAAAACTATTGGTACATTGATATGGATATCAATTAAACTATTTTACTTCAATATAGATATAAAACTATTAGTACATTGGATTTGATACTAGATAAATCATTTTTAAAATATTCTTTCAAGATAAACATTGAAACTAGATATTTATTAAAACATTTTAAAAATATTCACTTATAATCATGATCATATAGATGAACTTGTCCATGTTCAAATTTAACATTATTAAGCATTATTGATGAACTTATCAAAGTTCAAATTTCACATTATTAAACTCATGATTATGTATAATTCATAAATTTCTAGTTGTAGCACAAAAGATAAACAAAGAACACAACATTCATGTGTAAGAAAAAAATCAAAATCTAGATATTGACTAAAAATAGAATTGAAGCTTCAATCTGTATATAGCTATTAATAAATTCACAAGATAACCATCTATAACAATGCCCAAGTGGTAGCCATGACACTATCAGTAGTTGGCTCACGAGCAACAGAAAACTCAATCCTAGAAAATCTAATACATATTCCATTTAATTTATTAAATATAACTTCATACAATGAAGTTTAGTGTTGTACTTAACAAAGTGTGATTTGAAAACATAAAGCGATGAGTGAATATGTAGTTCAAATAATAATAGCGAAAAACACATCACTCTAAGATATAGTTCAAACATGACCATTGAATACCATTGGTTTTGATATATACCAAAATGTTGCAAGAGACACAAAATCAGATGTAGATGAAGGAAGCCACCATATGTGGCAATGGTTATAAAAGAGGTGAATTGAGTAAAAACTTCAAATTGTGTTATTGGATTGAATTTTAATACTATCAAATTTTCCCGTGGAACTGCATCCATCTCTACAAATCTCCTTTAATCTATTGGATCTTAATTCGATCCCCTTTGATCACTATGATGCCAAGAGAGAGAGTATGCAAGGAAAGCACATGCTCTTTTGATCATTGTGCCATCGATAGCGAGAAACATTGTGCCAAAATGGCACACCAAGAGAATCACTATGCAAAAAGGGAATTATTCCACCGAGAGAATCATTGTGCCAAAAGGGTGCACCAAGAGAATTGCCATGGTGCCAAAATGGTGCTATGCCACCTGTAGTATCTCCATGCCAAAAGGGCACG
>ML828247.1:11181-23697 GCA_009831015.1 Picea engelmannii
AGAGAGAGAGAGAGAGAGAGAGAGAGAGAGAATGATTGGAAGGAGAAAATTGTGCCAAAAGGGCACCCTAGGAGATGCATTGTGCCACAGGGTGTTATGTTTCCAGGATAATCATCGTGCCAAAAGGGTGCATTAAGATAATGATAGTGCCAAAAGGGAACTATGTTTCCAAGAGAATTAATATGCCAGAAGGGCATGCCAAGAGAGACCAAACAGTGATGGACATTGCGTGCTAAGAGAGAAAACAATTGCGAGGAGAACATGCTAAGAGAGAGAGTTATTGGGAGGAAAACATGATCTATAAATGAGGGACTTATAGCCCACTCGCTTCACCAACATGGATTCTATGCAAAAGTTTGTTCTTGAACTATGTCTCTCTATTTCTAATCTTGTATAAAGGTCTCTATCTCTAGTGTAACCTGCACATGAAACCACCTATAAATGCACTGATAGTATGGTCTTTGAGTTTTATCTTCTTGATGTGCTATTGGCTTATTGTGTGGAAGCCAATACTCAATAATGGAGAATCCAACTCTGATTTTTCTTGCCAATGAAGGAAATAGACTTTTCTCTTTACAAATTACCAGTCGAACACTCTAACTTCTAAATTGGGAAACAAGGCATGAAGGTGAAAACATTTATGTGCTCTAAATTGAGGCATCCAATGATCATCAATACTCTATTAAAAAAAAGCACAAGTCTTTGAATATCAAAAAACAAATTAAATATTGTTAAAGAAGGGATGAATAGTCCTATGGAAGAGACCACCACAAAAGGTGGGTAAAAACCCTTACATCGTAACCCAAAATGCTAACCCTAGTCGATTAGTCTTGTCAACATAATAACTTCCTTCGCGTGGTCGGTCTTCATTCCTTGCTTTGACTCTCCGCTTCTTCTCCTTAATTCTTGGCGCGTTGCTTTCCTTGTCTTCTATCATGTTGATTTCCCTTCTTTCCTGGCATGTGTTGCTTCCTTTGGTCCATTCCTTAGTTTTCTGGATAATTTTTTGCGTTGTACCCCAAAATATCTTGCTCCAATAGGCCCCCAACACTAACATGTGGCTCGTCCTGAGACACTCAAGCAATGTTTTCCTCCTAGACATATTTTTTCAACTTTTGGAATCGACCTGATATCTCTTCAGCACAAGTCTTCACTTATGTAGTCTTCTCTTCAACAGACTCCACAATATACACAGTGAGATGTTCCTTCAACATCTCTTCATCTTCCATCCTAATATTTTCCATCTAGCCCTTTGATGTATCCATGTCTGTCAAAATCTTCGCTGCATCTTCCTGTAATGGCTCCAGTTGAGCCTACCTCAAATGCTTCTCTAGCTGGATTGACTTCACTTCTTCATGCAGATTCTTTAGTTCATGTGTGCTCCTCAACCTCTCTTGAATGTTCGTATCCTTTTTCTTCTGCTTCAAATCATGTGCTATTGTATTAAATCCTTCCTCCTTTTGTTCCAATGCTTGCAACTTTTCATCCTTTTGCAAACTTTTCCAGAGTTGTGAACTTTTGTCATATAGTTCTACAATGTCTTTCATACTTTGTGCCATGTTCTTCATGTGCCCTGCAACTTCCTACTCTCTCTACGATCTCACTTCTGGAGGCATGCTTGGGATGACCATCTCAACCAGGTCTGATATTTCCTACTTGTACCCTTCCATAGCTTGCGCTATCTTTTGGATCATTTCTTCTGTGCTTAACTTTTCCGCTAGTGCATTATCTGGAATAGTTTGAAATAATTCTTCAATCATTTTTTCTATTTTCTTTGCGCATTGTTTAGCTTCGTCCCTTTCATACTGCACTTGGTTGAGGGATATCTACAGTATCTCCCTTACCTACTTGGTTGACTCTAATTTTTTTTCATTTGTCCTAGCCCTTGATTACATTTCATTATCGACACTGATATGCAATTTGTATAATGCTTTGGTTGGAATATTTGACAACACCAAGTCCAACTTCTCTATCTCCTTCAAGGGTTTCTATGTTGTGTCCTTGTCCACTTGTAGCATTCCTTGGTTAATCTGGAAGGTCTCACTTCCCATTGTCGATGTCTGCACTGTCTCCTTTTCTTCATGCATTTTCTCCTGCTGTGTGGTACCTTTATGTTGTGTACCTTTCAGTTGTGATAATATAATATGTAAGCTCTCCAAAACTTCTTCACCTCCATCAACTTCTTCATTAGTTATTCTCGTTGTGACTTTGTGACATATAAGGATTATTCTCCAAGATATTGTACTTTATCTGCCACCAATTATGTATCATCCTCAGTTATGGTGAGTTGAGGGGGTTTCTTCTGCACTTTCATCTTCTTTCTATGTTCTCCTATATGCATTGTTGATTTCCTCTTTGGTGGTGTTTCTGTCTGCGTGGGTTTCTCCTGGCTAGGTATAGTATCCTTATTCTGTGCTTCCCCATTTTTTCTTTATGCACTGTCAGTTCCTAATACTGAGGCCCTTGGTATTGTTTACTTCTTCATCTGCTTCTTGATTGTCGTCGTAGTTTCTGTTGGTTGTGTGCCCTATGATTCTTTCTTGGTATTTATTTTTGGACTACTTAATTTTTGCGACGTGTCAGCTTCTGGTTGTTCTTTAACCTTTTCTCATTTCTTTACAACCAATGGTAACTCCCACTGATATGGACACTCTGCTATTACCCATTGGACTTCTTATGATGTTATGCAATACTGCATCTTTAACCATGTATTATTGGGGTCTCTCCTTGCATGTATCCATATATTGTTCCTATATGCCTTGAAGTTGGAAATACCCTCATGCTCCTTCACCACTTCTAGTGAGATCTTCTAGGTATCTTCTATCGTTTCTTGCATTTATGTAAGGTACATGCCAAAAATTCTTGAATTTGCTTTCCTTTGCTTCAGAACTTCATTGTGCCACAATGTTTCATATCTTGTTGCACGACACTTTCCTCTTCTATCACAGAATGTTGAATACTTAGGTTTTTCCCATTCTACTAAATCTATCAAAATCAACAACCAAGAATAATGGAACTATGTTCCAGAATCTTTTGCATCTCTGCAATCTTCCAAAAATATGTTGAGAAAATAAGGTGCCCAACTGAGAACTATCCCCATCGCGCACTGCGTGGCTACTGCTACCACTCCTGTTGGCACCTCTTCCTTGTGACATTTTCTTAATAACTTGCAGGCCATCAACTTCGTTGCAAATCTTGTGCCTAGGTCATTGATGTTCTTAATGATCATGCCTTTTCTTCCCCTTTCAGTGCCAAATTGAGCCTTTACTTCTTCTGCAATGGCCTTTTCCTTCGTCTTATCATCTAAATATTGCTCAGGTGTTACCCTATCTGTTGGCAGCACTATAATTTTCACAATTAAGTCTACATCAATCAGGACGGTTCTGTCCATCCACAAAAGCACTCCATTGACTCTCGCCAGTAGTTTCTTCATGCATGCATTAGCATCCTTCCCCCTACCGAAATGCGGGATTTCCAAAAAATTCTTGATGTCAGAGTTATACAGCTCAACTATCCATTGTTTTGGCTCAAAGATGAGATCTCCTAATGGGCCCTTTCCCTTGTTCTCCATGTAAACATCATGTAGAATATATTAGAATTTATCTACTTTTGTCATGACATGGTCTACGTACTTCAGCTTGGGAACAACCCCAACAAGTCCTCTACAACAATTACTGACTCTAGAATATGAGGCAATGATAGAGAAACATGTGTATGTATGAGCATTGTTGTTACGTCTGGCCTCATTTTTCTCTTTGATGGTCCTGTTGTCTCGACCTCCTATGCGTCTTTCTCTTCATCACTACCTTCCTCGACCTTCGGGGGTTCCTCTTTCGTAGGGTTTTTCACTGTCTCGGGTTCATCTAATTTTTTATTCTCATTGTATTCCTCATTCTATTGTCCCTCTGTGTGTGTCACTCCTGGTTTTTCTACATTAGGCTTTGTTGTTGCAAAAGGGTTTCCTTCTTCTCCTACTTGGTTTACTTCTATTGTGTCTTCCTATGGGTTATGTTCTTCGACCCGCGTCGGGATAATCGATTCACTTTTTTTCGATGGGATTTCATCCACATCTACTACTCTAGTCGCCTCCTCCATTGATTTCTTAGTGCTTATGGTTCTTCTTGCAAACTAGTTGGGTCCTCTGAACTTTGGTGGTGTCATTGTTCTAAATTGGGAAAACATTCATGGAAAATCTTGGTTTAGACCCTCCACAATCTTCGCACATAGTCGCAACCTGCTTGTTCTTTTGCTCCTTTGCTCAAAATCACAAGTGTTTGTCTTTTCCATGCTTTCCCCCTTTTATAAACTCTGTCATAAATGAACTAACGTGCCCTCTTTTTTTCGTTCACTGGTTTTCATCTTTCCGATCATTTTTCATCTTGTCGCATTGTGTTCACTTTTTCTATCATGCAGTATCTTTAATTTCTCCGCATCAATTTATTGTATGTTGCGCGTGGTATCTTGCAACTGTCTATCTATCACTTATTCCTCTACCTACTTCTTTTTGGGTTTTTCTCATTTTTTCTACTTTTTTTCTTCTTCTTTCTTCTTTTTCTAGTTTTTTCTTCCTTTTTCCTCTTTTTGAATCCTATTATATACAATATGTACATTTCTACTTTCTATGTGAAAACTACTAAGGGTTGGTAGGTCGACTATCCCTATACATTTTCAATCAAATACCATTCACCATTCCTTGCATCTCCTTGCCTGCTAAATCCTTCAGTTGCACAACACCTCCATCTGTGACAAACTTTATCTCATATGTCCTTAGACAATGCATCCTAAACTTCTCTGGGGGTTGCAAGTATTTACTGTCATAGAGGAGAACTAGATCTCCTTCTTTGAAGTTCTTATTCTTAATATCTCTACCATGCTAAGCCTTGTCCTTTGCTTTATGTACCTCCTGATGGAAACCACCTACAATTATGTCTTCTTCTAGTTCAATGAGTTGTGCCATTTTTTCTTGATATGCGCCTCTTTCTATCATATATGTAATTACTGCAATGCATAGACTAGGTATCAAATACTCTAGAGGAACTACTACTTCCTGTCTATACACCAGTCTGAAAGGTGTCTTCCCTGTATGCTTCTTTCTTGTATTTCTATATGCCCATAGTATTGTTGGTACCTTCAAATCCCAGTCATCTATATTCACATTATAAATCTTAGTTAGGGTATTATCCAATATCTTGTTAAACGCTTCCACTGTTCCATTAGCTTGGGAATGGTAAGGAGTACTCTTCTAATGATGTATCTTGAATTCTTCAGTCATTGCTTATATAGTATTGTTGATAAAATGTCTCCTCTGATCGCTCATCAAAACTCTAGGGCATCCAAACCTTGTGACCACTTGCCCAAATAAGAAGTGTGTTGCATTATTTGTGCTGCAATCCCTCACTGGCGTTGCTTCAACCCATCTGGTCAAATATTTTGTCATTGTAATAATATACCTTGTGTTGATTAAGGTTGGTTGTCATTGATCTCAACCCTTGAAGAAAGCCCTACAACACAAAGGTTTGGGTAATGGGCCCAATAATGTTTGATGTAAATATGAATCATTATTGTCTTGTCATGGTTGATAAGAAGTAAAGATGGATGAACTCCAAAGTGGTCCCCTTATGGTGAAAGCCCTCACGGGAAGATGCTTTGAAGCGTAAGAGAACCCATGCTTCATTGTGGAATAATGAGATGAAGGAAAATGAATTTGTTAGGTAAAAAATCCTATATGGATAGTGCTTCTGATAGAAGGTGAAGAAAAGAAGGCTGAAATGCAAGGAAGGATAAATTCTTTTGATGGTGCTTTCTAAGGTATGTTATTTACTGGTCATCTCACCATTTTCGCTATAACTTTGTTTCTATAATGATTCACACCGTGAAAATTATATGACATTGAGAAAACATATCCAAGTATCTATGGTAAAAAATTCATCTTGTGGGTCATTGTATTTTTGGAGTTACACTCCGTGGAAAATATGGTTTGTGGCTAGTCCTGAAACTAGTCAAAAACAGGTGTTTCGGGTAAAAACGTCATAACTTCTTCATAACATATCCAAATTAAGTGAAACCAAATGTGTTGGTTAGGTTATATTCTTTGGTATTATTTGTAACCGTTTCAAATAAATTCAACAAATATTCTATGTGGGGCACGCTCTACAAGGTCTCTCTCCAGAATAAGCCATAATTCAGCAAGGTATGTCATTTTTGTTATAACTCCCTTTCTGAGAGATTCCAAGTAGTGAAACCTAGAGTAATTTCATAAAACACACTAAAGAATATTTTGTATCAGTTTCATATCTTTATACATTACAAGTACAAAGTTATGATTACTTCAAGTTAGGGAAGTTGACTAATCCAAAACTAGGCATGTGAGACTAAAGAAACGTTTGATGAAAATGCCAGTCTCTTGTTGTTGAAGTTAAGGAAGGTTTGAAGGAATGTGATCATATACACCAGGTCTATTATAGAGCTACAAATCATATTTGGATGATGAAATTGATGAGGGATTTTGGTCGAGGTGCATGTTGAGTACATGGTAGAGACAAGTAGTTGATGAGTTGGAACATACATGAGGTGTATAGTTGATGATGTTGGTACATATTGATGAGTCATAGTTGATGAGTAGTTAACACATGTTTGTTACTTACTTGGTACATGTTTGGATGAACTTGTTTATGGTACAGGTTGATTATAGGTTATTTGGTACAGGTTGGTGCATCGTTGATGCACTTGTTTATGGTACAGGTTGAGGTACAGGTTGATGCATGGTTGATGCATGGTTCAGATTTATTGGTACAATTTTATAGCGGTATATCTCACAACGACAGGACTTGGTTACATTTCCCATATTTTTCCTTCGAATGAATCTATCATGGAAATGCTTAGCATCGACGATTTGCCATGGGATGACAACCACCATCGATCCTCTTTTCTCCCACCTCTGGAAGAAATCCAAGACATATGATCTGTCTTCCCCCCCGATGTTACCGAAGCTCCGCAATATCCTATCCTCACGACAGCTACTCTCTCTGAGGGGAACATGGGTAACATCTCTACTACGTCCATGATTGACATTTCAATCAAAGAAGGTGTCATGGAAAACATCAACCTTGGTGCTAATTGCACACCCGACGAAGTAGTCTTTTACACCGCTTTATTCAAGGAATTCCGCGATGTCTTCGCATGGAGTTACGAGGAAATGCCAGGGATCGATCCTTCGATCGTCGTACACGAAATCAAAACTTACCCTGATGTGAAATTGGTTCGACAAAAGATTCGCCCGGTTCATCCCAAGAAAGTTGCAGCTATAACAGCAGAAGTTGAAAAACTTCTAAAATCTGGCTCTATCTATCCCATCCCTTTAACCAAATGGGTCTCCAACCTCGTTCTGGTTGCTAAGAAACAAGGGACCATCCGTGTTTGCGTTGACTATTGAGACCTCAACAAAGCTTGTCCTAAGGACAACTACCCTATGCCCTTCATCGACCAAATCATCGATAACTGCGAGCGTAATCTTTTCTTTCATGGATGGCTTTTCTGGATACAACCAGATTGAAATCTTGCCTATAGATCAACACAAGACAGCCTTCATCTTCCCTTGGGGAACTTTCGCCTACCGAAAGCTACCTTTTGGCCTTAAAAATGTTGGAGCCACTTTCTAGCGAGCCATGTCGTACACTTTTCACGACATCAAACATATCACAGAACCATATCTTGATGATCTACCCGCACATTCGTTAAATCGATCCGATCACATTGATCACTTACGCGCGATTTTTCTGCGATGTAGGTTCTACCGTATTCGTCTGAACCCACACAAATTCATTTTCGCTGTCGAATCTAGTAGACTCCTCGGTTTCATTGTCTCCAAAGATGGGATCAGGGTGGACCCCTTAAAGATTAAGTCCATCTTAGCCTTATCTCCACCCACCAATTTAACCCAACTCCAAAGTTTGCAAGGCAAAGCAAACTTTCTTCATCATTTCATCTACAATTATGCCGAGATCACTAAAGGATTTATGCGGTTATTGCAAAAGAACGTCCCTTTCATCTGGGATGATGCAGCTCAACGGTCATTCTATGCTCTCAAGCACGCTTTGACCCATGCACCTTTGTTACATCCACCTGAATATACAAAGGATTATATCCTTTACTTGGTCGCTTCTACTTCCACCATCGCAATGGTGTTAGTCCAAGAAGACTCCAACGATGAAGAACATGTGATTTACTATCTGAGCAAGAGTTTATCTGGACCCGAACTCAGATATTCGCATGTTGAGAAACTAGCTCTGGCAGCTGTCATCGTTGTCCAAAGGTTCCGCCATTACATCTTATTACGCACCACCACGGTAATCGCAGACTCCAACCCCATGTACCACGTCCTGACACGTCAAGTACTTGGGGGAAAATATTCAAAATGGATCGTTATTCTTCAAGAATTTGATCTTGAGTTTACGAAGGCGAAAGCCAAAAAATCCCCGGTGTTTGTCGAGCTCATCTGTGCTTTTCCTCGTGCCGATGAAAACATAGAACTTAGAGATTCTCTCCCCGATGAATCTCTCTTCCTCATCAACACCTCTGATCCTTGGTATGGAGACATTCTCCTTTACCTTCAAACACAACGTTTTCAGCCAACATTTCTCGTGAAGAGTGATGACGCATTCGTCACCACTCTCGCCGTTATCTCATCCTCGACGACACTTTATATCACCGTGGTATCGACACCATCCCTCGGCAATGTTTGAATCACAAGGAGGCTGAACGCGTTTTGAACGATTGTCACCTTGGTGCCTGTGGTGGCCACCTTTCCGGTATGGCCACAGCCCAAAAAATCCTACGTGCCGGCTATTTTTGGCCCTCGATTTTCAAAGATTGTATCGAGGTTGTCAAGAAATGCCCACCCTGCCAAATATTTAACAAGAAGCCATGCACCCAGCCTATGACGCTGCACCCAATTATCGCCATCAGCCCCTTTGCCAAATGGGGCATTGATTTCATGTAGTGTAAGCCCACCTCAGTCGGGGGGCACGGTTACATCATCGTCGTCGTCAATTACTTCACCAAATGGGTTGAGGCTATGCCTACCTTCCTGAATGATGGCCGTACTACAGCTCTATTCCTCTTCAACCACATCATAACTCATTTTGGTGTACCACGTGCCATTGTCACTGACCACGGTGCACACTTCAAAAACCAGATGATGAGCGAGTTACATGTCAAATTGGGTTTTCGCCATGAAAATTCGTCCCCTTACTACCCTCAAGCGAATGGAAAAGTTGAAGCTATCAACAAAGTCCTAAAAACCATGATCCAACGCATGGTAGGGGAAAACAAAACATCGTGGCATCTACAACTGTTCTCCGCTCTCTGGGCCTATCGCACCTCTGTGAAAACTTCAACTGGATTCACTCCCTTCCAGTTGGTCTATGGCATTGAATCCGTCCTACCGATCGAGTGTGAGATTCCATCACTCAAAATGAAAGTAGAACTCCTGCCCCATACTTCCGCTGAAGAAGAACGATTTTTGTACCTGTCCAAACTGGATGAAACACGTCGCGATGCTGCTCTCGCCAATGAAGCACATCAAAAACGAATTAAAATTCAATATGAAAAATCCGTCCACCCCCAGACTTTCGCGGAAGGAGACTTAGTCCTTGTTTATGACCAAGCTCACGATAAATTGGGGACAGGAAAGTGAGAACCCATGTGGCACGGTCCCTACATCGTGAAGCGTGTCCTACATAAAGGTGCCTACGAACTAGTTGATCATGACGGAATCTCCCTAGGAGAGCCCCGAAACGGGCTTTACATTAAGAAGTACTATGCCTAGATCACCTAGCATTTGTACTTTGTACATTATTGTATTTAGTTTTGGTGTGTCTATTTCTTTCGCGTGCTCGAGTCTTTACCGTTGCCACTCATGACTGTGCCTGTGTTTTCATGCGCAGATGACGTCTTCCTTTCCTATCTTTTTTGGGTTCGTGGATGGCGCTAGCCGACATACCCGTAACATTGCTTTAGCAGCTTGGGTTATTTACCAATTTGACTAGGTGGTGAGTTCAGGAGGCATCTGTTTAGGACCAGCAACCAACAATATGGCAGAATATCATGTTGTCATTGGACTACTGACCCAAGCTTCCTCTCTAGGTATTTATCGCATCATTATTTACTTAGACTCCCAACTGGTGGTTCATCAACTCAACCGCATCTACGCTATCCGTAGTCCTATCCTACTACGCCTACACTTGCAAGCTCGTCATCTCGAACAAATGTTCGATTACATCGAATATAGACACATTCCGAGAGAACTTAATAGTGTTTCAGATTCATTAGCTAATTATATTATGGATCCGTATCTTTCCCACATATAAGATTCAAGGAAAACAAAATTGTACATTGCATGTAAATTAAAACACATCACAGACATCATCATGTACAAATCATTGGCATAATAAAAACTCGAAACTGTATATATATATATATATATATATATATATATGGCATGACCGAAATGTTTGTGTTACATCAAAAGGTGTGTAAGAGAGCAAAATATTGGGTCCATGCACCCATACAACGTCGTCTGACAAGGCATACAAAAACATAATCACAGGGAGACTCTAATATCCCCACACTGTGTTGTGCTGTGAGTAACACACTACTACATGCACTACGTGCCTCAACAGAGAATTGATATTCTCTGGTACCCCTACAGTGTGCCGCTGCAGATGTAAAGGCACATCCCCCCTCCGCAGAGGAGGGATACCCATCGTAAGGCCTTGGAGGTTCCTCTCAACCTCCCGGAGACCCACCACTGGTATTGTTGAGTCTGCTGCGACTGGAGCGCCCCCACGATGCCCTGGTACTGGTATATCCGCTGGGCGCACTGCTCCCTTGTCTACATGTTGGAAACAAAACATCTGTTAAAACTCTTTTACATACCCCCAAAAAAAATACATATACATCAAAAAAAAAAACTAGACAAGGAATGGCTTAGTCTCTTACCTGACTCGTCCCAATCTTCCCCCACAGGAAAAATCAAGTCCATACTCCCACGGAAGTCTACGTCAGCATAAGGGAAGTCCTCGATCCAGAGGTACTGTCGTCTCAGCCAGGCAAAGAAATCACCAGTAAAGTGGAACTCTGACTCCGAAACTAGCCTTGGAGACAGACTAGTCCACCTCTCCATCCGAGGCTCGTCCACTGGTCGTACTGCCAGTGCTATCTGAGGCTGCATCTGAGGGATGCGCTCTAAGAAAAATGAGACTAAAAATGAGCCATAGCCGAACTGCTTCTGACCAATCCTGCACTGTGAGATTTGTTCCTTCACATTCCAAAGGAACGTTGTACTCCAATTGAACAGTGTTGGTTCCAAACACTGAACACCATAGGCCACCTATGATCTCAATGCCAAATGAGCACTAGTGCTACCGGTCATGCTTGTGATAGAAAATAGTATAGACTGGAGAGGCAGATCTCATATATCCTTGATAGGGATCCTGCCCCCTACCAACCTTGCTCCTGGAACGCAGTGGCGTGTCAGATACACGTCCACCTACTCAGGTAATGCCCTCTGCCCAGCAAAAGATATGGGGACCCCTCTTTTTGAGAGGCCGGTCAAAAAGTACACATCTTCCAACTCGATGGTTAGGAGTTGTGTGCCAATACAGAATCCTTGTTCCGCAACATCCCAAAGGCCAATCATGTTCTCAAGCAATAGAATCTCTCTCTTCATTTTTTGCAATTTGAAAAACTTGAGCAAGCCACAGGCTCGCAAAGCGGCCTGCGTACGAGGACTCCGTAGAGTGGCTAAATCATCCATCTCGTGTTCCCTCTCTTTCCATTCAATTATGATTGCCGAAGACACCTACAAAACAAAAAATCAAGAATTTCATTATTCCTCACGTTTTTGTAATTTCGGCGATTTTCAAAATCATTTTAAAACATGAAACAAAATGCCTATGTCATCTAAAATAAACCATTCACTCTTTTTAACCACCATGCCCTTTAAAATTTGCCAAATAATGATAAAAACGTGTTAAAAATGAAAAACGACTTAGGGGGCTGCGTGGGCAATTGGGGGGAATTTTCATGAGTTTATTTTGCTAAAAATGTTTGGTCCAATCGATTTCAAGGGTGTATACATCCTAACAACCCTTCTCTAACACGTTTTTGTAAAAGAATCCCCCCATTTTATTAATTTTTAAAAAGAGGCCGATTTGGTTCAAAGAGGGGCGACCTAGGGATTTTTGTTTTAAATAAATAATGCCATGAAAATCAATTTGAAACCATGAAATTGAAAGAGCAAAGGATGAACACCTACCTGGTTCAAACGGTGAGTGAAATGATCGATCGTAGCTCCGGCAGCGAGAAAAACAAAATTTGCTTCAAATTGAGATTCTCCACTACTCCAAAAATCCTTGCAAATGAAATGGTAAATGAGTTTTCAAATCAATTGTTATTTATAAAATTTCATTTTTTATAAGGTATGGTCATTTTTGGGTTTCTCTAATGATGTAAATG
>ML828247.1:41359-59984 GCA_009831015.1 Picea engelmannii
AATTGGATGATAATGCTTCATTGATATAACACTTGGATTATATGGTTAAAAAGGATTAGATTTCTCTATTACTGATTCACCCCCCCTCTCAGTAATCCAACAGATGAATTATGTGCCTTTAAACTATCCAATTTAAACAGAAGATAGTGTAAATGAAATTAGAAACATGGGAAATACATACAAGGAGAGAAGACAAAACTCATATAACCACCATTAGAATCTTTTCATAGAGACTTCAAAGGCTTCTGCATATGTATTCAATTCAGCTCCAGAAAATTACAATTGATTTTTGAAAAACTAAAGGGTTTCCCTTGCACTTCTGCCAACATTAATACATTTGGTGTTGGAGAAATTTCTATTTTCGACACACTAGTTTAGTGGGAGTAACACTAGTTCATTGGAAGTCAACTGACTAGTTCTATTTTTAGACTTTCTATTTTTACGATCACTATTATGCATGCATGCATTCCTAAGGAAAACTAACTGCTTGATTGTTTTTCTTAATTATGGAATGCTTTACCCTATATATGACTGTATTCCACTCATTCATTGTATCATATTGATCATGATCTATGTATCAATTATCATCTGATTGGAGTGGTGTGAATATATTTTCTCATTCTTCCATATTGAATCTCTCTTATTTTCTTAATAAGATTTGTTTGTACTTGCTTTAGCTAGATCTTATGTCCAGGTTTCCATGAAACACTGACATGGTATCAGAGCTATGTTGCTTGGAGCAACCCAGACAAGCCAAAGAATAAGGAAAGTCGGGGTTTCAGCGAGCCAAATCTGTGCTTGTAACTTTCAGCAATTATTCCTTCCAAAATATTACATTTTTGAGGAAACGGCTTGCGTTGAAAGTAAATTAGCCCATTTTGGAAGTGATTTTTCAACCGTTTCGCGAGATTATTCGTGGTTTGCTTAGAAAGTGAGCCTCAAGATAGCCTCATGAAACTGATACAAATCCATGGCCGTACCTTTCCACATTCATGGCTCCCAAAATATTACGTTTTGGAGGAAATGGTCTGCTAAGTAAGTAAATAAACCCATTTTGGAAGTGGGTTTTCAACCGTTTGGCGAGATTCCTGGCCGTTTTCTCAAAAAGTAAGTCGCAAGATCATCTCCTGACACTGATATGAATTTTTAATTTCTTAAGTTTTCACTTGCAGATTGAGAGTAAATTTTTAGGGGTTCTTGGAATCAGTGGGAGAGACGGATATGACAACTATTATACAGTCAAAATTGGTGGTAATCCTCACACCATACAATTATTTTGATTGGAAGCCCAAGGTAGAATTCCAACTCAGAAGGAAAGGATTGTATAATTTGGCGATGGTGACAGAAACAGAACCTACATCAACGATTGAGAATATGAGATGGGTGAACCGTAAGGATGAGGCCACGGGACTACTTCTTGAGTTAATATTCAATGATTTGTGGTTTCATGTTGCCACATGCAAGACTCCAAACGAGATCTGGACCATCTTGGAAGGACTCTTTAGAAAGTGGGATAAGATGCGAGGTCATATGCTTGAGGTAGAGTTGAATACCTTAGACCCTAAAAGTTTTGATAATATACAAGATTTTTTTACTAAATTTAAATATTTGCTATTAATCTTGGGTGAATGTGGTATTGATAAGTCTACACAAGAGAAACAACTTATTCTAACAATCTTGGCCAAGCTAGGACCAAAATACACTATATATGTCTCCAATTTCCATTCTGGCAGATGTATTTTTGGAACAAATTGAAAAATGCCTACATTGCCTCAATTCATTGAGTCTCTTACACAAGAGTAGACAAAACTCATACATATGGGCCTCATGAAAGATCCCAAAGCACATGCACTCACCATGCAGGATGGAAAAGGGTCATTCAAACAGAATAAGGAGGAATATTCCAAATCCTTTAATGATTCATCAGGTTCCAAAGACTCTTCAGATTCCAAGAAGAAGAAGAAGGGAAAGAAGTGCACTTACTGCAATAAACCGAATCATGAAGAATCCACATGCATGAAGAAACAGATCGATCTTATGGCACATGCACTTCAGCAAAAAAACCTTGGAAACTTCATTCCAGAGGGAGTCAAGAAGCAGAAGGAAGAAGATTATGCTCCTAAGAAAGGTAATCAGCATTCTCTTGTTGCAATTAATTCCTCATTTGATTAATAGATTATAGATTCTAGTGCAACCCATCATATGGCAGCGAAAGAGGAATTTTTCTCTTCCTTGAGTCCATGCTCAAGACCCCCTATTCTCATGGGGGATGATACTCCAGTATCAGTAGCAGGAGAAGGGAGAGTGGAACTCCACAATGGCAGTTTTGAGAATGTTTTACATGTTCCAAAGATTTCTATGAATCTGCTCTCAGTTTATCAGATCACTCAGAAAGGAAAAAAGGTTGAATTTACATCAGATTCAATTTCAATAATTGACATGCATGACAATTCCATCATTGCAACTGGTGAGGTGGATCACAAGTCAAGGTTGTATAAATTCACTAAGTTTTCTAATAATGACTCCTCTATTCTAATTACACATAACAAGAATACTTTGCATGCACCTCCAGTGCAACATGCATATACTCTTGTTCTTCCATCAGTTTCAGACATCAGAGATGATTCCATACACTCAGATTTTGTACATGGAAATAAGAAGGTAGTACATCCAAATAAGAAGCTAGTGTCGAAGCTTCAGCATATGCCAAAGAAGGCACATACCACACTTCATTCAGCAGACAACCTTGCAAGGAATCCATTGGATTCGAGGAGGAATCGATCTCAGCATGAGGAGCCTTCTCATGTATTTTCAGCTTCAGAACCTGCAATGCCCATGCATTGCTATATGGTTCAATCTATTGATCCACGGAACTACAATAGGGTTGTGGGAAATCCATTATGGAAAGAAGCCATGCAGAATGAGTATGACTCACTCCTATAGAACCAAACTTGGAATCTGGTTCCACGTCCACCAGAAAGGAATATTTTCATGTGCAGATGGGTCCATAGGATCAAGAAGTAAAAGGCCCGACAGGTTGCCAAAGGACTTTATCAGATCTATAAATATTTCTACATCTTCACAAAGACTTTCAATGAGCAGAATTTTCAGAATTTGCGGGATCGTCTTGCAGTGAAGAACACAGTTGCCTAGCAGCTGTCATTTTCTTCTTTTGATACATTATCTTTCGAGGGGGGGGTTTTGTTCCTACGTGGTTTTCCCTCTTTCCTCACTTTTATTCAGTGTTCATTAGTTGCATTGTACATGAGTACCTAAAATGGCCTAGTAGCTAGGACTCATTTTTTACTCCATAGTGATGTTCAAGGGGGGTGTTGGAGAAATTTCTATTTTCGACACACTAGTTCAGTGGGAGTAATACTAGTTCATTGGGAGTCAACTGACTAGTTCTATTTTTAGACTTTCTATTTTTACCATCACTATTATGCATGCATGCATTCCTAAGGAAAGCTAATTGCTTGATTGATTTTCTTAATTATGGAATGTTTCGCCCTATATATGAGTGTATTCCACTCATTCATTGTATCATATTGATCATGATCTATGTATCAATTATCAGCTCATTGGAGTAGTGTGAATATATTTTCTCATTCTTCCATATTGAATCTCTCTTATTTTCTTAATAAGTTTTGTGTGTACTTGCTTTAGCTAGATCTCCTGTGTAGGTTTCCATGAAACATTGACATTTGGAACTTCTAATATTTATACAATTCGAGTTCCTTCAGTTAGAAACCAATTACAATAGTTGAACTAAAAAGTTTCAGCTTCTAAAAATGATTACAATAATTACAAATGTCAGTTTCGGTATGGGAACCAATTATAATGATTAATCAGGAAAACGTTTCATGATCCAACTGTCGATTCCTCTGATGCTTCAACTTCTTATTTTTCCACTTGTTCTGCCCTGGTATTCTATCTGATCTTCCCTATTCGGTTACACCTGGACATCATCTACTGGATCCTGGAAAAATACACTTTGTTTTACTTAGCTGCACTATATCCTTCCATTGTAAGTCAGAAGGGATATCATAGTCCATAATTTCTTTGATTAGGATGTCCCGGTCAATGCAAGAGGCATATGTCATGACTGGTAGTCTAATCTTCACTATTTTGAACTGATTCAAAATCTCAAAATCTGTACTCAAATGATCAACCAGGTTTGCTCCTTTCAAGTTTTCCTCTAGGTTTTCTAACTTAGAGTGATCCATTCTGCACTGAGTGAGGCGAGATTTGTATTCCTCATGATCATATAATTTTCGTTTTCCATCCCAAAATGGTGGGAGGCCCTTAATGAACAATTCTTCAAAGATATCCTTGAATTCCTGTACACTTTGCTCCATCTGTGTCGCCTTAGTTTGGACTGATTTTAGCAGGTTATGCTTGGCAATAACCCTCCTGACCCATATGATCAATGTAGTTATATCTTTGACCCCAATGGTCTCAAGTTCTATAGTAGGGATGGAATTTAGCAGGTTTAAGGTATTTTGGGCCCACTCTGATGGCTACTTTTCTAAGGTCTCATTTACAACAATGCACCTACTTCTCACTGTGATGTCCATGTTGTCTTTATCATTGATGAAGTTTAAGTACACTCTGAACTTGGAAGCTTCAACAACAATAGAATCCCAGATGATGTGTTTGGCTCCCTGCAACAGTACTTTGCCTCTCAATCTTATTTTTATCTTTTCTATCCTCTCCTGCAAATCTTGATTCTCCTTTTGAAATTGAGCCATTTCTTGTTTCAATTTCTCTATGTATCCCTTTAACCCCTTGATTTCTACTACCTTCAGGCTAACTTGTGACATAGACTGGACAAGTCCTTCAGTTCTTGGTCCAACTTCTATAGTAGGAGGTACAACCACAACTATGTTCAGTAATTCCATATGTCCTTGTGTCCAATTCACCTTTTCTTGTTCTAGCTATAACACCCTAGCCTGGTAGTTCAATGCCTCTTGTCGAAATGCTTATTTTTCCTATTCTAGAGAAACCAGTTATGTTGTTTGTGGATGCTCTATGGAAGACATTTTTAGTTTCTTCTTCAAGATTTGAATCGGATTGTCCTTTTCATCCAATGAGGATTTCATTCTCTGAGGGCCTTCATATTCTAACCTCTTGACCTGATTTTTCCAAGCTCTGTTGGATGCCTTTTCTTGCCTCAACTGCCCTTCCAACTTCATTGCATAAGTTAACATCTTTGAATTCTTCAATATTAGACCCAATTAATATGAATATAGCATTTCACTGGTATTCCTATGGAATTTTGCTTTGTTTGGAGCACTAATGTTTTCATACTTTATCTTGATCTCATAAACCTTGTCTTCATCTGCAAATGTTATATTAAAGGTTCTCTTCTCTATATCTCTTACTATGAACAGAGAATATTTGTGCTGAGAAATATTTTCCACTTTAGGGACTAACTCCCTCATTTCAAGCATATCCAAGTTTCCCTTCTCATCATATTGTTTTTCCAAGTCTTCTTTGGATTGATAAGCTACTCCAAATGTCCTATAAAAGATGTGTTTTTTGCTGCTGAAATGTTTTGAGCTGCCTTCACTTTGGAGATTGTTTCCTTTCTCAACCTCTACAGTGTTGGTGCCACTCTCCACCATATCCATATTCACTTGTTCTTTAGGCTCTTCCTCATATATATCCTCTATCTTTGGGTATTGTGAGATCTTCATATTCTTAGGGGTATTATGTTGGTCATGGGTGCCCAGGGCCTCTGAATTGCTTCTCTTGTTGTAAACACTTACTTTAGGGAATTTAACTATTAGCTTCTGAGGATTTTTCCATGTTTGAGCTTGTTGGAGGGTTTCCTCCACTTGTTGTGTTTGAGTTGGTTCTAGAATTGCTTCCATATCAACACAGACTTCTAGATTTGAAAATTTTTCAAAACCCTAAACATGTTCATGCTCATAAGGGGTATGTTTGTTCATCAATCTTCTCTTGGATATGATCTAATTTGGATCATATCTTCTTCTCTGTAGCTGTGCAAATCCAAACTCCTTGAGATTTTCATGGATCTGAGGAAAGCATGATCTAGTCTTGACAATGAAGGGTCCAATGATGAAAGGGAATTTGAGGTTGGAGGCTTTGTGAATTTTTAGGAAATGCTTTGTCTCTGATATGATTCTTTGTCTATTGAATTCAAGGGAAAAGACTCTAGCTATAAGAAAAATAAGCAAAAGGTAGGGGGATTCATGAAAACCATAAACCGAGACCACTGTTGAATGCATGAACAATACCCAATCCCCAACCCTGTTTTTTGGATTTGGCTGTAAATAGATTTTCATGTCATCTAGGACTCTTGGTAGGTTGGTGTTGAAAATCAGGTTGTAAACCTTGGACATGACTTTGTTGATGAAAATGAGAAATGTGATTCTCTTACATTCAGTTGCAATGAATGCCACTTCAGGAAACTCTCTCTTATTTGTTTCCAGGAAAATATTCAACAAGTATGTGTAATATCTAAAATGTCCTAGTGATCGAAAATTTACTAGATGTTTGTGGATATTATCAGCTATGAATTTATCGAAACTGATATTGATCGATGGACTAAAGTCTGACTGGAAGAAAGCCAACCGAAAACCCAACATGACCTCAAACACATGCTTATCATTATCTAGACCTAAAATTTGACTTAGCAGAGAACAAACCCATTGGACTTCAATAACCATGATACTCACACTCAATGGAAAAGACAGACCTTCTGAAAGATGCTCTGGCTTGAAAATTGTCTGTAAAAATAGATCTTTGACTTCTGATGGACACTCCCTGTAAACCCTAATTATATTTTCTTCCTCGAATGGTTCAGACGCTGCGGAGAAAGAATATGGTATGTTGAGGGCACCTCAGAAAAAAACTCTACCCTACACAAGACCTCGGACCCCTGTTTATTGACGACGAATTTCTCTTCCTGTGAATATTGCTCTGCACACCAACCTATGAACTCGGGAAAAGGGAATGTGACCTCGAAAGTGTAAGGGAATACAGTAGCCTCAACTGCTTCAAGGAAGGGTATATGTTTCCCTACATTATAGGACAAATTAGCTCTAGACACAGACAAGGGAGAAATGGTGATTTTAGTGTCAAACACATCTGAATCTTGGTCAATTAGGGCTTCTTCATTAGACATGGGGTTTTTATCTACCATTGACATTATAATAGGGTCCATGGTGGCGATGCAAAATACCTGTAAATGAGTGGAAATGGTGTGATCTTGGCACATTGTTGAGATTTAGTTTGAATGGAGTGGTCGCACCAACTTTCAACGTTCCAGTATTTGTAAAATGATAAAATAAATGACAAATGCCTCTTTTTATACACTTTCACAATTTTGGGGGCGTGAGGAAGTGGTTTGGGGAAACCCACTTCTCACCCTGAAATGCACCCAGTGTTGCCACGTGTTCCCGACCCAAAATCGTGGTTTTTGTTTCAGTTCACTTTCGGGAATTATCTTCTGCGCAACTCCTCCCCTCGAAATGATCCCCGACTGTTGATCTGGCGCAATTGAGATCTGCAGCCTATCGTGTCCCATCAACTTAGGGCCTGCCAGATATAGGCTCCTCCCACCATACTTGGCCCTGTCCTCTAGTTTGTCATGCCTCCACAACAATTTAGCACCTTTCTGAGTCTTGAAAACTCGATTTCGCATAGAAATTGTTATGGTGATAACATGGGATCCAACTGGGGATTCTATCCTCCCAGCGAGGTAGCAAAGAATGACAAACCAAGTTCCTACCCATTGCGTTGTAATCTAATCCTGCAACTGAATCTGCCAACATCTTATCAGAAAACTCAAAATCTACTCAGCATAGCTTAGGGCCTTCGCTTCGAGCTTCAACTTCAGTTGATTTAATTCCAACTACTTCAACTGAAAAACAAGATGGTTATATACAATGAATGGAAAGGGTGATAGTTCCTTTAAACGATATAATTTTTTAGAAACCTACCATTCATAGGTCCTCCTCCAACAATATATCCATTACTTTCATGTATCATATAGGAATTATTTCCATGGTATGTTGCAATTCTGAAAGGTACCAACCATAGATGATCAAATCCCATGCTTTCCTCTGTCTTCATTTCTGGAATCCCAGCTCAATACCAAGTCTCCCACTTTGAAATTATATTCCTTGGTATGTCTGTCAAAATCCTTCTTAATCTTGTCTTGGTGCCACTGAGAATTGTTGAAGTCTTTTTCTCTTGTTTGTTGGACATTGATCCCTTCATCTTTTCTCCTTCGAGTGGCATCTGTTTCAGCATCCTTCTCCTATAACAACCTCATCACTGGAAATCCTAATGTAGTGGGAAAAATTGCCTCTGTGCCATAAACAATCTGGAAGGGTGAAGTGGCAATAGATCTTTTTGGAGTGATCATGTCATCCCATAGTGCATGGATGAGCTTTTTGTGCCAAGTTTTTTTGTTATCTAGAAACAACTTTTTGATAATTCTGTTCAATCTCTTGTTGGATGACTTAGCCAACTCATTACCTTGAGGGTAATAAGATGTGGAGTGGAAAAGAGTTATATTGTAATCACTGCAAAATTTCTCCATCTTTTTGGACTTAAATGTTGTTGCATTGTCTGTAATGATTTTGATTGGACACCCAAACCTAAACAAAATAGTGTTCTCCAAAAACTGAACGATAACAACATGTGTGGCCTGCGTGGTGGCAACTACCTCAATCCACTTGGTGAATTAATCTATGGATGTCAGAATCCACTTGTGCTGAGTTGAGGATTGTGGATGAATTTCTCCTATGAAATCAAGGCCCCATTGTCTAAAAGGTGCTTCAACAGAGATGGGCTTCAAGGGAAAAGGATGCAATTTTCTCTTCCCATAAAAAAATTGACATTCATGAAAACTTCAAATCTCTTTGTAGACATCAGAAAAAAAGTTGGGCCAATAGAACCCAGCCCTCAATATATTGTGCATAGTATTTTTCCAATAATGGCGTCTTCCACAATCACCTTTATGGAATTCCCTGATGGCCTTCTCTACTTCTTCCTGCAGCAAAAAAATCAACAAGATTCCTCTTGGATCCTTCCAATACAGGGATTGATTTACAACACAAAACTTTGTTGCTTTTATCTTTAAGAATCTAGCCTTGGTTTTACTAATTTTAGGAGGATCCTGCAAATTTCTAAACACATAAATAATTCCAGCATACCATGGGGAGTCAAGGAATCTTTTGGATACTTGAGGGGGATTTTCTTCCTATGAATCTGCTGACAACTCAACTATGAAATTTATTCCCAATAGCTCACAATTTGTCTGTGCCATCAAATTTACAAGTACCTTCCCCTTGATTAAATTTGTAGGTTTGATCTCAAGGTCATATTCAAACAACACATCTATCCACTTGCCCCTTTTTCCCTCAATATCGGGCTGAGTTAAAATGTCTTTCACAGAACTATTGGGCACATAGGCAGTAGTATGAGAATGCAAGATATAAACCATGAACTCCTTCAAGGCCTTGACCAGTGCATATGTCTGATTTTCCATGATATCATACTTTAAGGGGGAATCCCTTAATGTCCTTCTATAGTATGCTATAGGCTTCTCAAAATTTTTCTCATCCTTCTATAGTAAAACACCAACAATGGTGTGCTCTGAGGAAAAAGAGAACAATATAAAGTCTTTTTCAAAATTAGGACTGGTTAGTACTGGGGCCTTGGTCAATGCCACATTAATGTCTTCAAATGATTTTCTGGATTCAGGGGTCCACTTTATCTCATTTCCTTTCTTGAGCATGTTAGTGATGTACTTTATGATTTCAGCCAGGTTAGGGATAAATCTTCTCAGAAAATTCACTTTCCCTAGGAAAGATTGCACTTGTTTTTTGCTTCTGGGTATGCCAATTTTTAAGATTCCCTCAACTCTGTTGGGATCTATTTTTATCCCCTATTTTGAAATAATGTGACCATGAAGCTTCCCTTATTCCATGCCAAAATTCAACTTCTTGGGGTTCAATGAAATGCCAAACTTTCTACACTTTTGAAAATCCCTTCTTAGATGCTTGAGATGTTCTTCATCAAAAACTGAATACACAATGATATCATCTAAGTAAATAACAATGAATTTGTCTTTCTCATCAGAAAAATCTATGTCCATACCTCTTTGAAATGTTTCCCCTGCATTCATGAGCCCAAAAGACATCTTGGCATACACGAAAGTACCCCATGGTGTTGTGAATGTTGTCTTTTCTTGATCATCAGGGTGCACGATGATTTGATTGTATCCAAAGAAAGCATCCAACATTGACATCTTCTAAGAACCTACCACTTTTTGTAGAATGTGATCCATCTTAGGCAATGGGTAGTTGTCCTTGAGAGACACCCTATTCATATTTCTGAAGTCCACACATAACCTGATTTCTCCACTCTTCTTTATGACAAGCACCAGATTCACCACCCATTTAGAAAACCTCAGGGATGTAGCCCACACTGGGTGAACCACGTAAATTTGTGTCTCTATTGTATTGTGTATCTTCTGTGTTTTGTTTCCACATTTGTTTTATTTTATTGCTCCACGGTCCTGTTTTTCTAACAACAGCTTGGTAGCCAACCTGGGGGGGGTTAATCCACACAACAACTCCTACTCCTTCTTTGTTGATAGCTCCATCGAAGCTCATGCTCCACATCTCATTTTCTGTAGTTTCTCGTTGTTCTAAAATTTTCTCAATATGTTGATCATATTTGTCTTTGACAGCCATATCAATCTCTGGCCCTTTTTCTTCAAAACACAAATCATTGAAGAAAATGGAAGAAACCAACTTAGTCTCCACATAGTAGATGGGATGGTTATTCGGCTGGGCTTTATTACTGACCATGTATTTGAGCAGAACCTCCCTATACAATCTCCTATCTTGACCAAAAATAGGGATAGTGTCGATGACATATCCATTTGTAGGGTTCCTTTTAACTTTGCAACCCATGACCTAGACAACAACATGCCAAACTTGGGAGGGATATCAGCAACCACCATATCCACGACCATATTCTTTTTCTATAATTTGGGACAAATATGCTATCATATATTTGATTAGGCCTAGGCACTTCACCTTCCTGGAATTGAAAGAGAAAATATATTTGTAAGGCCTTATGATGTCCATGCCTAATTGGTGCATGACCACCTTGGGCATCAGGTTATGGGATTCTCCGAAACCCAACATAGCATTGTCTAGAGTCATATCATGGATCTTCAGGCTGGCATTGAAAGGGGGGACCTCTTCAGCATCACTATTTTCCCCTACACGTGGGCTAAATAAAATGGCAAGATGATCATCTTGTACGTTCAAAGTGTCAGAAGACTGTTCCATCTTGAGAATTTTGATGATCTGATTTCTATACTCATTGTTCTTTATCAATTTGTTGAATGGTACAGATATTTTAATCTTGACCATCTCACTTTCAAAATTAAAAGAGATGAGGTTTTCTCTACCTCTTTGAGGACCATCTCCTTCCTTGTTTCAAGTACTTTCTTCTGGGGTTCTTCCTTCTGGTTTCCTTTGTCCACAACATATTTTGCAATAGAGTCTCTTTTAGGTTGACTTGAAGAAGGGATGTTATTCTGAGTTTCTTTGGTAGGATTTTCTTTGGAGGATTTTCAGGCGCCTTCTTGTTTCCAAGATTATACTATTTCTGGAATTGCATGATGGCATTTTGCAGCCCTGTTTGGTAATATTCTCTTTATGCTGACAACCTCTCATCATTTTCCTGCATGAATATTTCATTAGCATCCATGAACTGTTCATGTTCTTCTTTAATAAAAAATACCTATGTTTCATCACCATCACAACAATGCATGTTGTCTTCAAAATTTTCATCATAATTCTCATTTACATAATTATTTTGGAAAGAAGGTCTTATTTGTTGATCCCCTTGGTTCCTCTGATCTCTTTTCCTGATTTGTGGGATTGTTGGTCTTCTCTGATTCCTAGGTGGAACAACATCCTATTCTCTGGTGTAATTCTTATTATCTATAGCCATTCTCTCCATCATTTTCTCCATATTTTTCATCATTGTTTCAAACCTTTCTTCTGATGTTTGTGAGGTTGAAGGTTGTTCCTTATATTGAACCTTGTTCATGTCTCTGTCAGAGTTAGATTTGATCTTTCCTGAAGCCATTAGATTTACTTCAAATTCTATTTCATCATTCATCATATCATCTAATGAAGTAGATCTTCTTTCCCTCAACAACAAAGAAAAATCACTTTCAAAGGAATCAACATATCTAAGTTGAGCAACTCTAGGAGGGGGTTTCACTTCAGTAGGAATTAAATTATAGACCTTTATAAATATGGTTGAAAACTCTTGCACCGTTTCATTAGGTGACCTTCTCATTTTGTTATACTGCGCTAAGAACTGAAGGGGGTTCTTATTGTCACCCCACTTTGCAAGAAAACTGGTTTCAAAGGCTTCAAAATTTATGATATTGGCTGCTGGGAGAGCTCTGAACCACTTTCTGACTTCTCCTGCATGACTTTGTGCAAACAAACTCATTTTTGCATCCTCAAATTCTACCTCTTCTAATTCTATAAAATCATTGAACTAGTCTAGATTCTTTTGGGCTGACACATTTCCTTCAGCATCATACAACTTAATCCTTATATTATTCTCCCGGACAAATCATGTAACTAAGCAGGTAGAACAAGAGGGGAAAACATGGTTTCCATGGCTGTTGTGAGGACTTGAAGTGGTTGTTGGTTATGAGTATGAATGACAATATGTTTGGTAGAGGTAGATAAAATTAAATCTTCGAACCATTTCTTATCAAAGATGACCTTGTTCAAACAAGATCTAGATTTACTTATGAACAATGTTTTCTCAAGTTTCACATCAAAAGCAAGGTCTTCAATGTTTGTTACTCCATCTTTGGGCAATGATAGATATCTGTCTAAACACAGAAATGGGATTATTTGTTTTTCTTTTCTTTTGTGTACAATTTTCTCAGGGTCAAACACAGGGATCACTACTTCTGGGTCTGGGTTTCTCCTGGTGTGAATTCTCTTGGGAGCCAAGATTTCTAGCTCAAACTACTTTGTGGTATTGGTCACTTTCTAATAGAGTCGTCAGGGTAACTTTAGTCTCATCCAATAAGATGTTTGATTCACTGTCACCCTCAGGAATCAAATCTAAAGCTTTAAGTCATTCTTTTCCCAGGGAAGATTTCACTTTCGATCCCCGAAAATGGCGCCAAAATATTAGTACTCTGTAAATTTGTTTGGTTGATAAAAAAACACCAGAGGTAACCTACAAACCAACTTTAGAGATGGGTACTAGCATGCTTAGCTCAGAGAGGGATCTCTCGTGTCACTTGGTGTTTATCTGTCAATCAATGGGTGGGTTTGTTTTTTTTGTGGGTTTTCATAAATTTGTTGGCAAGGAAGGGGAAGGACACTTAGGGCTATGGATTCAAAATTATGAAAATGAATGAAAACATTGACTGGCCAATAGGAATCTCCAGAGAATAAAGGCTAAGTGAGGCGATGAATCTGAGTTATAAATTGTGGTTTTCATAGTGTAAGAAGAAGGAGAAAACAAGTAATTGCATCAGAGCATTAATGAAATGAATTATGAATTAGTTAGGAAGAACCTAACACAGTATAAATTGCTTAAGCCAAGAGCATCACAAGATGAATTCTAGGCCTTTAAACTATCCAATTTAAACAGTAGACAATGTAAATGAAATTAGAAACACAGGAAATACATACAAGGAGAGAAGACAACACTCATATCACCACCATTATAATCTTTTCATAGAGACTTCAAAGGCTTCTGCATATGTATTCAATTCAGCTCCAGAAAATTACAATTGAGTTTCGAACAACTAAAAGGGTGCCCTTACACTTATGCCAACATTAATACATTTGGAACTTCTAATATTTATACAATTTGAGTTCCTTCAGTTAGAAATTGATTACAATAGATGAAATGAAACGTTTCAGCTTCTAAAATTGATTACAATAATTACAAATGTCAGTTTCGGTATGGGAACCGATTATAATGATTAATCATGAAAATGTTTCATGATCCAACTGTTGATTCCTCAGATGCTTCAGATTCTTATTTTGCCACTTGTTCTGCCCTCGTCTTCTTTTTAATCTGTCCTATTCGGTGACACCTGGACATTATCTACTCGATCTTGGAAAACTGCACTTTGTTTTACCCAGCCGCAATATCTCCTTCCATTGCAAGTCAGAAGGGATATCATAGTCCATCATTTCTTTGATTAGGATCTCCAGGTCAATGCAAGAATCATATGTCATGACTGGTAGTCCAATCTTCATTGTTTTGAACTAATTCAAAATCTCAAAATCTATACTCAAATGCTCAACTAGGTTTTCTCCTTTCAAGTTTTCCTCCAGGTTTTCAAACTTAGAGTGATCCATTATGCACTGAGTGAGGCAAGATTTGTAGTCCTCCTTATCATATAATTTTCCTTTTCCATCCCAAAATGGTGGGAGGCCCTTAATGAACAATTCTTCAAATAGGTCCTTGAATTCTTGTACACTTTGCTCCATCTGTGTGGCCTTAGTTTGGACTGATTTTAGCAAATTATGCTTGGCAATAACCCTCCTGGCCCAGATGATCAATGTAGTTCTATATTTGACCCCAATGGTCTGAATTTCTGCAGTAGGGATGGGATTTAGTAGGTTTATGGAATTTTGGGCCCACTCTGATGGCTTCTTTGCTAAGGTATCATTTACAACAGTGCACCTGCTTCTGGCTTTGATGGCCGTGTTGTATTTATCATTGATGAAGTTTAAGTACACTCTAAACTTGGAAGCTTCAGAAGAAATAGAATCACAAATGATGTGTTTGGATCCCTACAACAATAATTTGCCTCTCAATCTTATTTTCAACTTGTCTATCCTCTCCTGCAAAGCTAGTTTCTCCTTTTGAAATTGAGCCATCCTTTCATCTTTTGTTTTCATTTCTTGTTTCAATTTCTTTATGTCTCCCTTTAACCCCTTTATTTCTCCTGCCTTCAGGATAACTTGTGACATAGCCTGGACAAGACCTTCAGTGCTTGGCCCAGCTTCTGCAGTAGGAGGTACAACCACAACTATGTTCAGTAATTATTTATGTCCTTGTATCCAATTCACCTTTTCTTGTTCTAGCTATAATATCCTAGCCTGGTATTTCAATGCCTCTTGTCGAAATGCTTCTTTTTCCTGTTCTAGAGAAACCAGTTCTGTTGTTTGTGGATGCTCTGTGGCAGACATTTTTAGTTTCTTCTTCAGGCTTTTAATCAGCTTGTCCTTTTCATCCAATGATGATTTCACTCCCTGAGGGCCTTCAGATTCTAGCCTCTTGACCTGAGTTTTCCAAGCTCTGTTGAATGCCTTTTCTTGCCTCAATTGCCCTTCCAAATTCATTGCATAAGTTGAAAGCTTTGAATTATTCAAGATTAGACCCAATTAATCTAAATATAGCATATCGCTAGTATTCTTGTGGAATTTTACTTTGTCTGGAGCACTGATGTTGTCATACTTTATATTGATCTCATAAACCTTGTCTTCATCTGCAACTACTATATTAAAGGTTCTCTTCTCTATATCTCTTATTGTGAACATAGAAGATTTGTGCTGAGAAATATTTTCCAATTCTGGGACTAAATCCCTTATTTCACTCATAGCCAAGTTTCCTTTCTCATCATATTGTTTTTCCAAGTATTCTTTAGATTGATAAGATGCTCTAGATGTCTTATCAAAGATGTGTTTTTTGCTACTGAAATCTTTTGAATTGCCTTCACTTTGGAGCTTGATTCCTTTCTCAACCTCTACAGTATTGGTGCCACTCTCCACCATATCTATATTCAATTGTTCTTTAGGATCTTCCTCCTCTAGATCCATTATCTGTGGGGATTGTGTGATCTTCATCTTCTTAGGGGCATTCTGCTGGTCACTGGTGCCCAGGGCCTCTGAACTGCTTCTTTTTCTGTAAATATTTACTTTAGGGACTTTAACTATCAACTTCTGAGGAGTTTTCCTTGTTTGAGCTTGTTGCAGGGTTGCCTCCACTTGTTGTGTTTGAGCTAGTTGCAGAATTGCTTCCATATTAGCATAGACTTCTAGATTTGTAAATTTTTCAAAACCCTCAACATTTTCATGCTCATAATGGGCATGTTTTTTCATCAATATTCTCTTGGATATGATCTGATGTGGATCATATATTTTTCCCTATAGTTGTGCAAATCCAAATGAAGGGTCCAATGATGAAAGGGAATTTGAGGTTGGAGGCATTGTGCATTTTTAGGAAATGATTTGTCTCTGATTTGATTCTTTATCTGATGAATTCAAGGGAAAAGACTCTGGGTGTTAGAAAAATAGGTAGAAGGTAGGGGGATTCATGACAACCATAAAACCATACCATTGTTGAATGCATGAACAATACCCAGTCCCCGACCCTGTTTTATGGATTTGGCTATAAATAGTTCCTCATGTCATCTAGGACTCTTGGTAGGTTGGTGTTGAAAATCAGGTTGTAAACCGTGAACATGACTTTGTTGATGAAAATGAGCAATGTGATTCTCTTACATTCAGTTGATGTGAATTCCACTTCAAGAAACTCTCTATTGTTTGTTTCGAGGAAAATATTTAGCAAGTATGTGTAATATTTGAAATGTCTTAATGATCGAAAATTTACTAGTTGTT
The DNA here is from genome assembly GCA_009831015.1 of Picea engelmannii. Taxonomy (NCBI): domain Eukaryota; kingdom Viridiplantae; phylum Streptophyta; class Pinopsida; order Pinales; family Pinaceae; genus Picea; species Picea engelmannii. The sequence goes on from ML828247.1 coordinate 58,042, forward strand.
TGTGGATATTATCAGCTATGAATTTATCGAAAATGATATTGGTCGAAGGACTAGACTCTGACTAGAATAAATCCAACAGGAAACCCAACATGACCTTGACCACATGCTTATCATTATCTAGACCTAAAATTTGACTCAGCAGAGAACAAACCCATTGGAATTCAATAACCATGATACTCACACTCATTGGCAAAGACATACCTTATGAAAGATACTCTGGTTTGACAATTGTCTGTAAAAACAGATCTTTGACTTCTGATGGACACTCTCTATAAACCATTATTATCTTTTCTTCCTCGAACGATTCAGACACTGTGGAGAAAGACTCTGGTATGCCAAGGGCACCTCGAATTGACATACTCTCTACCCTACATAGGACCTCGAACCCCTGTTTATTGAAGACGACTTTCTCTTCCTTTGAATACTTCTCTGTGCACCAACCTACGAACTCAAAAAAAGGGAACACGACCTCGACAACGTAAGGGACTATAGTATCCTAGACTGCTTCAAGGAAGGGTATATGTTTCCCTACATTATCGGACAGATTAGCTCTGGACACGAAGATGGACGAAATGGTGATTTCAGTGTTGAACACATTTGAATCTCGGTCAATAAGGGATTCTTCATTCGACATGGGGTTTTTCTCTGCCACTGACATTATGATATTGACCATGGTGGTGATGAAAAATACTTGTAAATGAGCGAAAAAGGCGTGAACTTGGCACACTATTGAGCTTCAGTTTGAATGGAGTGGTCGTGCCAACTTTCAATGTTCAAGTATTTGAAAAATGATAAAATAAATGACAAGCTCCTCCTTTTATACACATTCCCAATTTTGGGGCTGCTAGGAAGTGGATTGGGCCAGCCCGCTTCTCGCCCCAAAATGCACCCATGGCACCATGTGGTCCCGACCCAAAACCGTGGTTTCCTTTTCGGTAATTATCTTTCACGCAACTCCTCCCCCAAAACGATCCCCGACCGTTGATCTGGAACAATTGAAATCTGTGGCCTATCATGTCCCATCAACTTAGTGCCCACTATATATAGGCTCCTCCCTCCATACTTGGCCCTATCCTCTAGTTTTTCATGCCTCCACATCGATTTAGCACCTTGCTAAGTCTTGAAAACTCGATTTCGCATAGAAATTGTTATGGTGATAACATAGTTTCAACCGGAAACATAACCATTTTTTAGATGTATGGGCTGATCCAAGTTCTACCTTAGTTCTCCAACAAAACCCTAGAAACCATTGGCCCCTCTGGTAAAACAGAAGGAAACATTGAGCATAGAGTGCACAATGCAGTCTCACTCAAGATGGATTATGGGTGATTTCATGACCCAATTGTTTGCAATCATGGAAGGGATGGAACTCATGGGAATGTTAGGCATACTTATACTTCTTCTACTTTGACATTAATTCTACCATACCATCATTCATATTTACCATTCATTTAACCCTTAAAATTCATTCTGCATAATCAACATGTCTAATCTAGTGTGCACTGTAAACAAATTCATTCATTTACTTATCCATTCATCATAAATCATATTAAATAAACACATAAGGTAAACACACACATAGACACCATGTTTTACCATGGTTCACCCCCCCCGGGCTACGTCCATAAAGATCTTTTGGTTCTTATTACTCTTAATCAAAATACGGCGTTGCGCGCATTACATCATAGGTTTGTGATACTCCGTGAGGCTGACCAGTGTTGCACCAAGCTCCACAGCTTGTGACCTAACCCTCAATTACAATCCATAACTCTCAAAAACTAATTCCATCTGAGCTCCACAGCTCTCGAACAAAAACTAATGACTGTGACTCAAACTCAAAAAGGTTCTCAAAAGGGCTTCTCAACATACATAAGTGATCCCTCTATCTACCCCATATATCATCTATTTATATTACAAAAGGTGGGTAAAAACACTTACATCAT
>ML828248.1:8743-20715 GCA_009831015.1 Picea engelmannii
AAAATAATCAAAGAACCATAGCCAATCCAATTCCAATACAATAAACCAAACACTAGAGAATATCCTCTCCCAAGCAATGTGCCTCTCTCTCTTCCTTCTTCCGGCAACTGGTAACTACAGCTTCCTTCAATACTTGCGCACTAGATGAGTGATCTGAGTGAGTGAACAAATGATACATTGGCTTCCTTTATTTATACAAACCGGCGCGCACTAAAAGGAGGTGTCTCTTCACTGGAAAGGCCAACTTCTCTTTATGGGTAGTTAGAACCACTTTGATTTTCCTGTGGGGGGGGACTTCTTAATTTGCATATTACATTTGACCAATCTACAAAAGGGGATAAGAATATTATTTGCAGTTACACCATATTTCAACACTCTCTCTTAACAAGAAGGATATTCTTTATATTTTGAAAGGTCACTAGATGTAATCATTAGTTGAACAATATCTTCTGGGAAATATCATCAACTAGATAATCATCATCAACTGGAAAACAAAATCAAATGGATAACATCATCCACTGGGTAACAGCATCCACTGGATAACATCATCAACTGGGAAACAACATCAACTGGATAATATCATCAACTGGGTAATATAAGGCATCAATATAATCCACTTGGTCATCTGGCATCATGATCACTGACTGGTTCTCCATGAATCCATATTAAAGAAGTTTTGTTCTCTTTATCTTCACGCAGAAGATACTCCTTCTTTATTTCATATTCATGCAGAAGATACTCTTTCTTATCTTCACACAGAAGATATTCAATGAGTTTTTCCATTCCTTTTATGTTCTCCCTTCTCTTGTAGTCATCTATCTCACCCATCCACTGGGGAGGACTACTACCATATATTCACTCCTAGTCATCCCACATGAATTAGAGAGGCTAAGATGCTAGCCTGAGCAAGACTACACTCCCTTTCCATGATCCAAGCAGGATCACGACACAAACCTCAAGATCCAACTAACCATTCCACATGGTCAAGGTTTGTGTTCCAGGCTACTCAATCCTTGGCCAGAGGAGAGTATATGCTCATTTTCCCTTGGAGAAACAGCCACACCCCTCTCTACAAGGGTGTTCACACCCCTCTCTATGAGGGTATTCTAGCATGTCCCTGGAGTATCCAAAACTCAACACTTAGACAGAGGACAACCTTGGAAAATTTCTCATTCCCCTTCTCTACAAAGGTCTCTTCCTTCTCTACCAAGGTCTCTTCTCTTTCTCCTTTTCTATGAAGGTATACCTATGGGATTGTTCATTCCTTCTCTACGAAGGTATCTTCCTTCTCTACGAAGGTCTCTTCTATAATATCCTAGGTGCCTTCTTGAGTTCGAAAATTTCTTTCTTTCTGACTTCATACTAGATCAACATGCTCCCTCTGCATATATAAGAACGATATTGGAGGAACCTGCAGTTACCTGCATCTTATCAACTATATCTGAGTATCCATCTTTCTCTTCATCTTGAATATTTTTGTTCTGCATCTTTTAGGAGCCTCCTGCTCCTATATGAATACTAGATATTGTCTAGTTCTCACTGATTCTCACCATATCATAAGTCCTTCTTCTGCATAATTTCTTTATTCCGAGACTTGTAAACATACTTACAGTATGCTTTCTAAGATATGACACTTAGCCAATCCGTCAGTAACAATAAGCAGTGATCAAATAAAACTATATCATGATTTCTATGAAAGTAGTACACATATTTTATTGAGCAAAACTTGTTCAACTATGTACACATTTGAAACCCTAATCATGAATAACACTTTTGAACTCTTTTTCACTCTAGCTATGAAATTACCAAATTTTCCCTTACTATCATAGCTAAACACATACCTTTGTCAATCTCATGAGTGATCATACCTGAAATAAATATTTTATCTCTTTCTTTATCCTCTTCTTTTATACTTCCTTCATAAATCTGCATAGACACTGAAATAAAATGAGGTTAATTAACATTCTCACAAAAATCTAACTTGTAATGATAAAGTATTAAAGTAAACAAGATACTAAAAATAAACATGAATACTTATCTTTTCTTTTTGTGTGGGGAGGCTCCAGAGACTCCACCATTTGCTATCTTTCTTCAGATCAACTATCTTCAATTTAAAGTACATAATCCTCAATTTCTACTAAAGATTTTTTTGAGGGAGGAGATTCATCTTCCTCTACCACATGTGCTTGATGCTTTCTTTTCCCTTTTCCTTGAGGACAGTCATAGGAAAAGTGTCCCAACTTTTGAAAGTTGTAGCATCTGATCTTTTAAACATATTTCTTCTTATCTGGAACTCTTACAGAGTTAGATTCTTTATTGTTTTTACTAAAGGAACTTCTTCTATTCTTTTGAACTGTAAGTGCTTTCTCTTTGTCAAAAATTAATCTCTTATGTTGGTCTACAAGTCTATATTCTTCGTGTGTGCAATCTACCCATAACTTATCAAACTTGGGTAACTTGCTTCTTGCACACACTCCTTGTACAAAAGGAATTAAAAATGTTGGAAACCCATTTAGGGTTGTGGTTACAAGCTCTTTGTCACTAATGAGATATCTAATAGCTACAAGTTGATCTCTAATCTGAGAAACTCTCATAAGATAGGATGAGACAGATTTTGGTTTTTCCATCTTCATACTACGAAGTTGATTTCTTAAGACAAGATTTTGGCTAATGTCTTTTCTTTCATATAACCTGTTGAGTGCTTCATACATTTGCCTTGTTATTTGTAGTTTCGATATATGAGGGATCAAGTGATCCTTTACTGAATCTGACATGATTCTTTTTTCTTTCTTTTCATTCTTCTTATGCTTGGTCTTTTTCTCTTCTTCTTCTGGTTCTGGTACACCCACTGTAACATGTTCTAGGAGATCATTCTCGTCTAGAATCATCTACAACCTACGCTTCCAAGATCTGAAGTTTCTAGATCCTTACAGTCTATCTTCTACCCTCATACCAGTAGCCATTCTTTCTTGTAGTAGAAACCCTAGCCCTTCGGGCTATAGAAATAATAGAAAAAACAAATTTCTTGGATCTGAAAACTAAACTCACCAAAAGATGTGTTGGACTGAGGAGAGAATTCTGGTATAGTCAGTTTCTGAAAATTCCAATTTATGACCCTTGAAACTGGACCTGCAAAATTCTGGACTAGTACTTCTGGTTTTCTGGTACTCTTGTTTTCTGGTACTTCTAGTTTTCTAGTACTTCTGGTTTCCTAGTACTTCTAGTTTTCTGGTACTTATGGTACCGGTGAAAACTAGGGTTTCACTTTCCAGGAGATCTATCCACTGAAAAGGTGCGTTGAAGGTGTCAATGAGTTCCTTAGGCTAGGGCACACTTTTCTAGATGGTATTTGGAGCTGAAATTCCACTTCAATAAAAAGCCCTAATTTTCTTGTACGACAACAGTGACGTTTTTCTTTATCTAGTGAAATATGCTCTCTTCAGCTTAGCTCTAAAACCATGTTAAGGTTTAAGATATTATTAGGTTTCTTTTCAATTTACTAGATAACCATATCATAGATATGATCACTGAGAGAAACACAATCAAAAGAGTACACAAGCATTTATCTTGGCAAACCCTCAAGGGAAACAAAACCCAACAAAAATTCTTTAATATATATTTAATAACCAAGTAGAGTACCAGAATAACTCTCTCTCTACGAGAGACAAACTACCATGATGCTAGACCAGAAAATAATCAAAGAACCATAGCCAATCCAATGCCAAGACAATAAACCAAACACTAGAGAATATCCTCTCCCAAGAAATGCACCTCTCTCTCTTCCTTCTTCCAGCAATTGATAATTGCAGCCTCCTTCAATACTTTCACACTAGATGAGTGAGTCGAGTGAGTGAACAAATGAGGCGTTTGCTTCCTTTATTTATACAAACTAGAAAGCATTGAAGCGAGGTGTCTCTTCACTGGCAAGGCCGACTTCTCTTTCTGGGTGGTTAGAACCACTTTAATTTTCCTGTGGGCCGACTTCCTAATTTGCATATTACATTTGACTAATCCATAAAAGGGGATAAGAATATTCTTTGCAGTTACACAATATTTCAACGTCACCAACTATTTTGTGGTGGTATGTTTGGATGACATCCTCATCTTCAAAAAAACTTGGGAGGAGCACATGTGGCATATTCAGTAGGTTTTGAGCACTCTGCAGCAGCACATGCGGCATATTCAGCAGGTTTTGAGCACTCTGCGGTAACACATGCAGCATATTCAGCGGGTTTTGAGCACTCTGCGGAAGCAAAATCTATATGCCAACTTGGAAAAATGTTGTTTTGGCATGAACAGGGTCCAATACTTGGGATACATTGTTGATGAGCATGGGGTACATGTTGATCTAGCTAAGATCCAATTCATCCGTGACTGGCTGACCCCAACCACACTAACCGAGCTTCGAATCTTCTTGGGACTGGCCAACTTCTACCGATGGTTCATGTTGGGATTCTCCCATATTGCATGGGCCCTCAGCTAGGTGACCAAGGGCGGTGGAAGGAAAAATTTCGTGTGGGGGAAGGAACAACAATGAGAATTCTATTATTTGAATCATCACTTGTGCTCAGCTCCATTACTCTCATTTCCCGATCTGCAACAATCGTTTGAGATTGAGACTGATGCATCTGATTATGTTGTAGGTGTAGCTCTCACTCAGCACGGTCATCTGGTGGCATACCATAGTGAGACACTCTCAGATATTGTCCAGAAATACCCCACCTATGAAAAGAAAATGTACTCCATTGTACAAGTATGTCGTCAATGGAAACAGTAAATTCTGGGAAAGGAGACAATCATCCACACTAATCACAAGTTTATGCAATTCATACCGACACAGGGGAAAYTTCAKAACGACCACCATTAGAAGTGGTCCACCTACCTGCAATAGTTCCATATCAACATCAAGTATAAGAAAGGGATCTCAAATCATTTCATTGACTACCTCAGTCAACCTCCCATGGTTTCATTCACCATTGTGCTCCATTCCTATGGACATGAGGCATCTGAGTAGCCCCAACGTTATCAGCAAGATCCGGACTTCGCCGCCACCTATCAACTCTTGGGTACAGGCACAACTATCACCGATTTTCACATTCAAGACAGAATATTATGCCATCTGAGCCATCTCTTTGTTCCTACAAGTGAGTGTGCAAATTTTATTTGGGAATCCCACTACAGTCGGATGGCAGGACATTTTGGCGTGGAGAAAATTGTGGTCATTCTTCAACAAAAAAAAAATATTAGCCAAAAATTCGACAGGACTTCAACAAGTATATAAGATCTTGCATTGTCTATGTCATTTCCAAGCCAACCATCAAGAAGTAAGRCTTATACACCCCTCTTTMTACTCTCGATAATCCTTGGGAATCCATCTCAATGGATTACATGCATGGCCTTCCCTCCACCAAACCAGGGAATGATTGTGTATTTGTGGTTGTTGATCAGTTTTTGAAGATGACCATCCTCACAGCCTGCAAGAAGAATATCACAGTAGTAGACACTGCCAAGCTCTTCTTCGAACAAGTGTGGGTCCATTTTGGGATACCACAAATCATCATCTCTGACCGGGACAACAAGTTCCTCAATACATTTTGGTCACGTCTCTAGTCATTGTTGGACACCAAGCTCACTAAATCCATTTCTTTCCACCCCCAAACAGAGGTTGGAAATCGAATGATTGTGAACATCCTGCACATTTGCAACTCTAAGCATCCACATACATGGGATGAGAGTCTCCCCTATGTTCAACACAGTTACAACAGGGCTCTCCATAGCTCCATCGGCCATAGCACATTTCAAGTGGGGTTGGGATTCCAACCTTTGGGTCCCATTGATGTTGCACTACCTCTTTCCACCACACGTAGACTCTTCCCATGTTCAGTATGAGACCAACAAAACCACCAAATTCATTGAACGGATTCAGCACATGTGCCAACATGTCCAGAATATTTTGCAGAAATCCAATGCTAAGTACAGGCAGCACCATGATAAACACAGGGTATCGGACCAGTTTCAAGTTGGAGACAAAGTATGCTTACATTTGCAGAAGGAGCATCTCATAGGACCCCATTAGAATCTCTTCCCACTTTTCTATGGGCCTTACACTATCACCAAGGTTGTGGGTAGCAATTATTTTGAGCTCAACATTCCACCCTTCCTTGGCCTGCACCTAGTGTTCAATGTGGACCTCCTTCGGCCATATTTTCCACCATTATTGGACACCTCTGAGATCGCATAAAATCTAACACCAACAGAGCTCAACCATGACTGCATGGAATAAGAATCCAATGATCATATAGTGGACACAAAGGTCAAGGGCACTTGCCAACAGAGGATCCAACTTTATCAGGTTATCAAGGTGGGGCAGCTCCTACACCAAGGCAAGTGGCTCACCCGAGGGAAAATCCAGCAGAAGTTTCCTTACTTGACGGTGGAAATCAATGCAATGGATATTATTGTTTTATAAAGGGGGAGGATTGATCCAGGTTGATATTGGTGGCCACCCACCTCCAAAAGGCTCCTCTTGTCCATTTTTAGTTCAGCAGGTTCTTCTATACTTCTTTGTAATTGTGGGTTCTACACTTATAGGGTTGTCTGAGGCCCTACACATCTTCCAGGTGGATACTGGTGGCCTCTCACCTAATCCAACTAGATTATTTTTTATTTTTTCATGTCATCACATCTTGATGTACTTCCAAGGTCGTTTTGGAGCCCTAAACAGTTTTTTTTTTTGCTCGTCACAGTCAAATTGTAGACGCGGTCAGAGTTTGATGGTGTAATGTGTAGTTCTCTACAATATCTTTCTAACAGGCTATCATGCACCTAAAACAGAGGTCGTATGCAAAAGTTACAACCCTAAAAAGTTGAGGTACAAACTTACCCATAGGGGCCCACATGACTTTTGGCATTTCACCTCCTAGGGTTAGGTTTTTGGATGTCTAGGGTTTTGGCATTCATTAGTAATATAAAAAAGGCCTCTGGAGCCTCATTGTAATTATTCTTCTCAGACGGGTGCGCATATCATCCACATATCTTCTCAAAGATAGCTAAGACCATTCGAGCAAGTTTTTCAATTATGCAGTTTTACAGTTTCAGACTATTTCATTTATTCAATAGAAGATATTGTTCACTGGATATCTGTGGTGTTATTCATATATTTGTGTTTAATGCATTCAGTTTGTTAATCAATTCGTTCCGCTCCTAAATACAGATCATCGTAATTATGTGTGGAGCTTGGTATGGGGACCAAGCATGCAGTACAAAGATCTGGTATGGTGTCATTCCAATTGGATTCGGGAGAAGTGTTGAGGGAGTCAAATGTGTTATAGGTGCCAGAGCTCAGGAGGAGTGTTCTCTCAGTATTAGAGATTGAGAAGAAGGGGTGCCATATATTGTTTTGAGATGTATGAGTGTTGTTTGTTCCCAAACGATCTAGATTCATATCAAGAGTGGTTCTTGGAGTTAGGGAGGGAAACCTTATAGGTTGAGGGGCCAACCTATGATTTTTGTGGCCAGCAGGAGAAAAGATACAGATGAGGATGAGTAGGTGGTCCCACCGGTGGTGAGGCAGCTGGTCCCACCAGAAGTATCGGCTCAAAGGATGCCAAAGTCTAGAGTAATTCAACCCTCATGATCCAATAGGGAGGAGTATCCTTCTAGGACTATTCATATCAGATTAGACTTTAGAGGAAGTCAGTAGGTTTAGAGGGAGCATATGGATATGGATATTGTACAGACTCAGAGGAAGTCAGGTTTCAAAGGGACCATAGGGACTTAGAGTATTCTCTATCTCAGATAGAGTCAGTTGGCTCAAAGGGAGAGTCATTCACTTAGGGGGAGTTCCCCCTTAGGTTTAGGTGGGAGAGAAACATCTTCCAGGACTGATAGACATGTGTCATGGGTTGATAAGTAAAAATAGGAGCTTCAAAGGTAGAAGGATTATAGGGGATGTGAGACCTCTAGGGAGGATCCATTCATTTTAGCAGGTTTTGCAACAGTGGAAGAGGAGGCAACGAGTTAGGAGGACTAGGTTATGATATTTACCTTAGTCACAGAAGGGAGAATCCATGGCATACTGGACAGCAGGGCTTGCTTCAGTGACAGAGGGAGTTGCTAGTCAGGAGGATGGGAGTGCAGTCGTGTCAGATCCAGTACAAGAGATAGAGTTACTTCCAATGTGGGATACATAGGTGCATCCAGATGATGGTGGATGGGATACCTCCCTTGCTAAGTGGGAGTGTTGATTTTTTATCTTCGAGAGATATTCCCACTAGAATATAAGGTGCCAGCATTGTGGAAAATTTCATTGGCACCAGTTTAGCCTTTTGTTTCATCAAAATCGACCTAGAAATGAGGCTAGGGTCTCATGCGAAATGTGATGGGATTTGTGGGCTTGTGATGGGGTTTGACACCCACAAGAGGAGAATAAAATATTATAATTAATTGTTGAGTTTAGAAAGGGCTCCTAAAATCACTCATTGGACTCCTATATATATGAGAGATGTCATTGTGGCATTTGATGATTGTGTAATATGGAGAAAGCTTGTAAATTTCAAAAAGGAGAAATATGCAATTGTGAAAAATCTGACCTAGGGTTTGGGGTGATTTTTTTGTTTCACTTTTCAGCCAAGGAAGGACTTTTTCTCAGCCAAGAATACACATGTGTGAGGTCACACCTGTGAAGGAGGAAGAGTTGTAGGCAAAAGAAGGGGCTTCTAGATCACACATGTGAAAAGGGATCTGCATGTGTGAGAGACAGCTCACACATATGAGTAGCAGGTCGTACAGCCCGTACAGCCATGTGTGAGTTGACCAAGGGATAGAAAAAGATAGTTGCATGTGTGGATGGTTACACAGGCCACACGTGTGAGATTCTGAGTAGGTTACGTATAGCAAGCCATATATGTTGACGTTAGCAAGACATACTCTTACAAGGGAGAAACTCTCTATGGCCAAGGGTAAACCACAACAGACAGGTATGACTGCAGAAATCAACTCAATTCCAACATGTGCTATATAAACTAATGTGCAATATGAGGAAGAATCCTACCTCGATCCAATCATTTGATGTCGTTCCACCGTTGAGCACTTTGACCCGAAGCTTTACATCTGCAATAAGTTCTCAACAAAAAAGTGATGCAAGTATATACTGACAGTATATAAAATGAGTTAGCACATCAGATATCACAATCCATTAATAAACATTACAAACATGATCATGGATATTAATCATATATATGTAAGATATCAATAGGATGAGAAAGGAGTATTTTTATTAATAATTGATCAACAGAAGTATCAACATTACAGACTTCTGTGTCGACATGGTTTGAAACCAAGAAACCAAGTTCCTTCCAACTGAGTCTCAACCACTTCAATCCTCCACCAAAGGCAAGCTCATAGAAAAGAGATAACGAGATCCTCTTAACAATAAGGGAAGAGCTTGGGGGCTGAACATTGTGTTCAAACTTGAGTGACAAAGGGATGCAGACTCAATATGAAGTAATTTCTCTAGAGTAACTTTTCTCTTAAAGTTGAATGCTTTCTCTCCCTTTTTCCATAGCTCGAAATTGTGCTCTTATAGCCTCCAGAATGCAACTAAAGGGTCGAGTTGGAACATTTCTAGTATATGGAAGGCCAAAGATCAGAGATCATTTGTCATGACATGGAAACCCGACCTCATTTTGTATTTTCTGGTACAAATCCCGATATACACGAGTTGTAGTGGAGCAGCAAGTGTATACGCATCTTGCACAGCAGTTAGGAAGCGTATATGTGAAAAAATATATAATTTTGGCTATGGATTTATCAAAAGGGGGTTGATAAGTCTACATAGGGAAATGGAAAAAGGCCCTCTATGCAAGATAGCAATGGTGAGGAAAATCTTACTATAACAGATGCCCCCTAATGTGTGAGATCAGAGAAGTATCTGCGATAGCTGAAATACATTATAAATTACCTAGAAGTGGAGTGGTAGAGAACCAGCTGGACGAACTCAATTGCTCATTACATTATGTACTAACTTTTCATACATGGCTACCAAAAATACAATGCAGATCCATGTGGAAAATATACCAACAAGTGTTCATGGCCATGAGTAGGCAAATATAAATGTGGTTACATGCCAATAGCTGTCATAGTCAAGAACAAGGCCCAGTGAAACCAATCTCAAAATCAATCTGAAGATATTTGTATACCATGGAGTACAATCTAATCTCCCATGATCGTTGAAATCAAATAGGTACTAGTCTGATGAAATGGAAGCAACAGCTTAGGAAAGTTGTGTCTACAAAGTGATATCTTCAAGTCTTCAATACAATCCGCCAATGGTGCAAGTCTACATCATGTGAAAAAATGAGTTGAGGTCGAACACGATAAGACATCGTTTGATTACCAGTCATTGAGGTATATCATTAACAAATGCGAGACAACCTACCAATGATGAAAGTAGGTATCAAGTCACCGAGTACATCTCTACAAATGTGAATAAAGGAGTTGGTGTCAAACATTTGAGAGATCCATTTATCAGGAGACATTGATGTATTCTCATTTGTCAATGGCAAGAGAGCCTGCCACTAATGACTGCAAACCTCAAGGTACTCATAAAACTCTAAGTCTCGTATCCAGAATACACGAGTTGAAGTCGATGGAAAGATACCTGCTGAAAGGAGAGCATTAAGGCATCTTTCATCAGTCAGAACGAGGAAAAAAACAGGAGCCTCATGATTTGGTGGAGATTGGATGAAGAACATGTTCATGAACCAATGAACCTATGCGTCTTTTGCGTGTGCCAAATTGAAGTGGTACACGAAAAAGACCCTCTGAATAGCAGCCAGTGATGAAAACTACTGATAAAGGAAAGGAAACCACCAATAAGGCCAATGGCATCCAAGACACTGCACGAATCTCAAAGTGTGAATAGATGTCTTGTCGTCGAATACAAGGGAAACCACCCAGTCAACAACCCATGATGAAATGTCGATTGTTGGGTTCAAGGTGACCTACCAAGGATGAAAGTAGGGCCAGGGTGCATCATACGACCAAAGTATCATGTGATTTTGAGACAAACTAAGGGTATGGCCAACATGTGAAGTCAAGATTTCTGAGGAGAGGTCGACACAGGTTGATAGACTTCCTTTGAACAAGAGCATGAGATATACGATGGACTCTGGAAGCATAGACTTAATGATTTGGAAATTAGATGCAAGAGACATCCATAATGTTCTCTATAGTGGTTGGAATATTAACCAGTCGGTAGAGAAAATTTTGTAACGAGATCAGCTTCCTAAGGCCATGTTAAACCCAACATTATGATGATGCAAGGACTCAATAACTTTGTGCTATGTTCAAAGGTGACACGACTGCTGCCAATTAAAATATAGTAATCCATTCCCGCCCATCTTTTTTTGTTTTTTCATAACAAGTGAATGCTATGATACAGAGGAGGGAAGGAGTGTCTCAAGTAAGAAAAACAAGTTCCAGCAGTGGAACGTGTTAGCACTCAAAAATGCACCGGCATTTTTGAAGGAAAGATGCCTAATCTTGTAGGGAAATTTTCGATAGCTTCCAGAGATCCAAATGCAGATCTGAAAGCACCATTGGAAAGTTCAGGATTTGTATATGTCGATCGACTATTTAAACATGCAAAACAGACTATCCATGACTGAGAAATTTGATTTTGAAAAAATTTGCGCTTTCCCCAGCGCAGAACGCAGAATTATAACCAGTTAGTTGTGGAAAGTGGCGACTTTCAGCAGCTAAGGAGCACATTTTCGGGTAAGTTAGCTGTGGAAACCCTGTCATGGCCAGAATAGCCAAATTTTCACCCAGATCATGAATTTTTGGGTTTGAATGGTTTGAATTCTTCTTCAATAAGCTGGTTATGAATTATCAAATCAAAATATGAAGGCCATTCTTGGAGATGAAAGTCAAAAGGGAATTTTTTGACTAGATTTGGTGATTTTCAAGGG
>ML828248.1:35483-46944 GCA_009831015.1 Picea engelmannii
TGAGATGAGGGTTTGTAAAGAACTTACATCGTGTAGTCCAAGAAGAAACAGATGGAAAATTACTTCCAGTTTTGGAGGTGATGTGAAAATAGTGACATTTGCTATAGCATCCTGGCAAACAAGTGATGTTAGTGTGTCTGTGTGCCCCTACTTTTCAGTTTCAGGAAACTGCACACAATAAGTTTCATGTGATTTCAAGTTGTCTGTGTTATTTGAACCAGGTGCGCATAATTTTCCAAACGTCCACATCTACAGATCCACATATTAAAGCTTTACTTCATGGTTCATGGTCTGTTGCAAGTGAAATAAAAAGAACCCTGCAGTACGCAGACCTGCGTGAGCCTGCTGAATTCGCTGAGAAAATATCTTTTCGATCTCTCTGCTGGTTTTTCTTAAAAGTTTTGCAGTAATGGCATCGATCCCTGCAACAATGGAGTATCTCAGTCGTGCATTGGAAATTAAGGACACCGACCCTGCAGAGGTGATTTCTATTCTCCGTCAGATAATTTAGAATCCTTCATCTTCATCTGAACAAATCTGGATCAAAGAGCAGGCGATTTCCAACTTTTCTGATTTTCTCACAGAGGAGAAGAGGGGGGAAGCGCTGAGGAGTCTCCTCACACTTCTACGCCGCTTCTTTTTGCTGATTCCAAAAGCTAAGACTGCTAAGATTGTCAGAGGAATACTCAATGCAGTTGCGAATATCCCTGGAACATCAGATCTTCAGATATCGCTTTGTAAGGAAATGGTGAAATGGACCTGCTTGGAGAAACGGACTTTCTTGAAACAGAGGATTGAAGCAAGGCTTGTTGCTTTATTAATGAAAACCATAGGGACTTATGCCAAATCTTGTATAGAAATCGCAACTGAGTCCAGATCCCCGATTTTGCAGGCAGAAGATGTGCGCATAAGCGGATTTGATGAAATTTAGATGCGTTCTGATAGTTTGACAAATTTGCGCCCTAAATCTCTCACCCAGACGCGCTATCAGAGCTTCAGATCCGTTCAATGTGGCTAAGAAAATTCGAAACTCTAGTTTGACAAGCAAACTCATCATTCAGGTGTGCTTTTCAATTATCAAATGGTTTTGTGATCAATGCTTGAGAAATTGTCGCCTCAAAATCTGTTAACAAATCTTCATAAGGTTTCCAATCTCGAGGTTTAAATATGGAGTTGTGGTAGGCGGTGCTGGTTATTGGTAGCACAATTGCATTGTGTCATTTTCTGTTGATGCTCATACCTTCTGTATTGCCTGCAATGGACGTAAGTGCATCTGATGTCATTGTCTGTGATGTGAAGGAGAAGCTTGCATATATGGCACTTGACTATGAACAGGATCTTGAGACAGCTAAAAGTTGTTCTTCAATTGACAAAAGTTATGAGCTCCCTGATGGGTTGGTGATCACCATTGATGCCGAACGTTTCAGATGCTCTGAGGTATTGTTCCAGCCTTCTCTAATTGAGATGGAAACTTCTGGTATCCATGAGACAACATACGACCCCATCATGAATTATGACATGGATATTAGAAAGGATCCATATGGAAACATTATGCTTAGTGGTGGGTTTACTATATTTTCCTGGTATTGTTGACCGTATGAGCAAGGAAATCACTGCACTTGCTTCTAGCAGCATGAAAATCAAGGTCGTTGCACCTCCAGAGAGGAAGTACAGTGTCTGTATTGGAGGTTCTATTTTGGCATCTCTCAGCACATTCCAACAGATATGGACTACAAAGGCCGAGTATGATGAATCTGGTCCTTCCATCGTCCACAGAAAGTGTTTTTAATTTTGGTGCTTATATTACTTTAGTGATTTGTGAAGATGGGTCTTCTAGACAATGTTTGCTTGAGATGGTGGCAATAGTGCTAAGGTTGAGATTCAGTTTATTTTACCTGAATCCCTCTGCAATCGTTTTTACTCAAGAAATCTAGAAGATGGCTGACGCTGAGAACATTCGGCCACTCAATGAATCACATGCAGAAACCAATATTACATTAACAGAGTGAATGAGATTGGCCCTGTTGAATCCCTGCTTAAGATTTTGGGTTCTGAAAATGATGTATCTATTCGTTCTGAAGAATATGGTGCACTACAAGCTCTTTCTTCCAAATTAGACAGAGCAAAGAGATCTTTGGTGGATGCAGGTGGCATTCTTGTTTTCATCAGTGCAATTTTAGTTCCTTCAAAGGAGTTTTCCTGTGGAGCACTTGTCCAAGCTTTGCAAGAAAATGCTATGTTTGCTTTAGCTAATATTTTCAGTGGTATGTTTTGTTTAGTGCATAGTCTTGGAGATAACATTAGAAGTTGTAGGAATGATGTTCAAAGTTACTGATATAATTGGTGCTTTGACTTATTCATTGAAGGTGTTTAATGAGCGAGGCTCTGTAGATTCAGTTAATGTAGTTGAATTAGAGAGTCTACTAATTAAGCAGCTCGAACCATCTATCTCTAGGCTCATGCAGAGATGTGCAGTTGAAGCCTTGTCTTGCTTGTATGGCAATGCTTACCTTCACAGAACTTTTTGTCATACAGAAGCAAAGAAATTGCTTGTTGGGTTGGTAACTACAAGTAATAGTGAGGTGCAGATCAAGGAGAATGTGGATGCAATCGGTTATTATCAAGTTCACCCTCTTACTGTCATTGKTCATGTCTATGATGATGAACTAACTAGTGGGAAAAATCCTAGCAAATTGGTCACTCTGAAATTTGAATACTTGCTAAAGCTGCATGTTGTTTGTGTTGGGGTTGATGGTATGCAAGGAGGCAGTGAGAACAATTTTCTTATAAACTTGTTTCCAGATAACACTGGGATTGAGCTTCCTCATCAGATAGTTAAACTGTCTTCAGGTCTCAACTTTGCATATGATGAGAAAAGAGCACAAAGGCCATTTAAATGGGTTCATCACTTGGCAGGCATTGACTTTTTTCCCGAAGCTCCTCCATTTCTTGCTGATAACATATCTGAAATTGACAAAGATGCAAAAGGTACATCAACTTTGGCAGGGCTGAATATATATAGACAACTACATTTGTGCATTGTTTTTGTTGAATACCATATCTTCATTTGGTTGTGGCTTACTGGCATCTGGGGTTGGCATTGGCTACTGGATCTATGGATTTACAAATATCTGTTACCATTCATTTTATCCTCCTTTTGTATATGTAACGTTTCTTGCAGGTCTTTTCTAGGAAGAAGATTTACACTTGAAGGATGTCTGCAATGCTCTGCAAGAGAAAGAGTAAAGACATCTCATCAAAAGACCCACAGATTGTCAAAGCATTCCTTGAGACAGCCGGTAAGGTGCAATTCCTTGAGACACAAACGAGTAAGGTGACTTCCTTCACAAGTCCTGCAAAGGAATCTAGGCTTACGGATGAGATGTATACGATTCTCAATCATATGAATTCCCCCAGCATGACTTGCAATGGCTGGTGACATGCTCCCAGCATGACTTGCAGAGGCTAGTAGTGGATCTCCATCATGACTAGCAGAGGTTG
This sequence comes from Picea engelmannii, assembly GCA_009831015.1. Lineage (NCBI taxonomy): Eukaryota > Viridiplantae > Streptophyta > Pinopsida > Pinales > Pinaceae > Picea > Picea engelmannii. The sequence goes on from ML828248.1 coordinate 38,985, forward strand.
GTGATGGATCCCCAACATGACTAGCAGAGGTCGATGGCGAATCTCCAACATGACTAGCAGAGGTTGATGATGGATCCCCAACATGACTAGCAAAGGTTGGTGATGTATGTGTAGTGTGACTAGCAGTGACCAGACATGTGCCCCCAGCATGACTTGTAGCGGTTGGTTGCGGGTTTTCAACATGACTTGCAGAGGTTGTCGACCAATCTCCAACATAACTAGCATAGGTTGGTGATATAACACCAGTATGACACGCATTGACTAGACTTGTGTCCCTAGCATGACTTGCAGCGGCTGGTTGCAGGTCCTCAACATGACTCGCAGAGGTTGTCGATCAATCTCCAACATGACTAGCAGCGGTTGGTGATATAATTCCAGTATGACACGCAGTGACTGGACTTGTGGCGGTGATGAATTGTGTCATTTGAGACCAAGGTCCAAGGAAATATTGGTTATGAGAAATTGTAGGCCAGGAAGGATCTTGGTTTACACCCTTTCCATGTCCAGTAGGATAGTATCCTCCTCCATACTGATTCATAAAGGGTTGTAAGGGCATCGACACTAAGGAATTCGCTTACAAAGGGAAAGCGACGTGATAAGGGTTGCTCATGTGAGGATATATGTTGCCCCTAGACGAAGGAACTTCATGAGGGGGGTTTCCCATACTACAAAAATAACTTCCCCCAGATGAAACACCAGGGGATAGATGGAGGTCAGCCATGGGAAAAGTGTTTGTAGGAACCGACATGGCGAAAGAAGGATAGGTGGACGGAGTGTAATAAGTAGAATGATTGCATAGTTGGGCACTTACTTCTTGCATGGTGGATTCGTAGGAAGGAAGATTCCAACCTCCTACCGTAAGAGGTGTTTGAAGGATATGACTCCCACCAAACGGAGAGGGATAAGAAGGAGGCATCATGCCCCCATACCCAAAACTTGTATTCGCATAAGGAGGCGAGATAGAGGATGGCAAGTGCGAAGACATATCATACATACCATGAGAAAAATGATTAGAGACACAAGGCATTGACTGAGTACCATAATTCTGCATACCATTATAAAAAGAGGATGGATTTTCCCCCATGAACGTCATGGGGGGGGTAGCAGTAAATGAGGGAGCAAAAGGAACTCCACTATCCATGATAACGAAGAATCAACACGAAATCCTATAGTCAACTAATAGTCAAAGAGCATACCAAAAAGTCAAACGGCCAATATGCATGCAAACGGGCTAAAGTGGTTGAGTGGCATCACTCGCTAAAGAAGGTATGTCTCGTCCAAGAGGGACCTGAGACTCCCTGCTAAAGTTTGGAGGTAACAGAATCAGTTATAAGGGCCCTCATAGACTTAACAACCAGTCGGTCAGATCCCCCTGGAGAGGTAACCCTCCATAAAGATTGTGGGATGTCTAACCCCTATCTGACTCAGGGTACAAGAAGAATAACCCCTGCAAGTAACCTATGAGAAACCTAAGTCAAGAAACTAATAAACCATTGTATAATCGATGCATAGGCGAGCAGTCGTAAGTCCGGATCACCATATGGGTAGGGTAGCAAAGCTCGAAACCTTGAAAGCACCACCTCTCATAGAGGTATGGGCACTAGCAAGATCCCCAAATACAAATAAATCCACAGAAATATCTTTGACGCTAGGTGAGTATCCAGGGGTTATCCCTTCAACAAACTTTGCGCGACCTTGTGATTAACTCCGGTGTGAGCAGAGCCTCCTAATATTACCAATTATACAATGGATTTCTCAACTCTCTATCTCATACACATATGTTGATTTAATTTCCTTGGAGAAATTTACTCACAAAATCCTATTCCAAGGCACTAAATCTTAGTCTAGTTTGTGCACCCTAAACAATAAAATCGTTACTAATCAATTTTAGTTTAAAGCGTAAATTTTATTGGCCGTGATTACTCAAAGAGGTATGGAAATGAAACTCATGGTGTTATGACTCTGCATGAAAATAAAAATAGATATAATGCAAAGCCTAACTTTAACTTTTCAATGAATGATATGCTTAATAAAAACAGTGCAATCTTCAATTTTAACTCTGCAACTCAGAAGTAAAATGCAATCTTTCGCTAAATGTGCTAAGCTAATGATAAAGGTTCAAAGACAAAAATACCAACCAATGCAAAATGCCTATTTTTTTTGTATTTTCAATGTATGCATGGAATTATAAGTGACTTGATATATAACTTCTACTGTGTATAAAAGCAATCACTCGAGCATAATATCAAGGAGCTAAACAGACAGCCCAACTACCAAGGACAAATCAAAAATGGAAAACAACGAGAAAGATGCCGCCCAAAAATTCAACTCCAAAAAGGTTTCCTGTCATACCAGATAATCTCAACAGGTACCTCAAAGACCTAAGAAGGCTTAGTGATCCTCAAAACCTACCCAGCAGTCACTAAACCAAGCAAGAAAGCAAGGGGGAAGTGGTATACGCTCATGCTCAAGAGAAAAGGGTGTATATACGCCTGTTGTAGTGGGACAGCAAGCGTATACAAGTGGTTGTCAGGGAAAAAAGGGAGTATATCTTTTAAAACAAGGCTAGGCAAGGTTAAAAGGCTAAAAACTGAGACCCAGAGTGAACAAACTCTGTCCAACTGTGATACGACAAGAAATACAAAGGAAAAAGAGCAATGTAAGAAGGAAAAATACTTCAACCCTTAGAAAGAAGATCTTTCCCCAGTGGAGTCGCCAATTTTGTTACAAGGGAAAAACTCTCTATGGCCAAGGGTAAACCACAACAGACAGGTATGACTGCAGAAATCAACTCAATTCCAACATGTTCTATATAAACTAATGTGCAATATGAGGAAGAAGCCTACCTCGATCCAATCATTTGATGTCATTCCACCGTTGAGCACTTTGACCCGAAGCTTTACACCTATAAGAAGTTCTCAACAAACAAGCGATGCAAGTATATAGTGACAGTATATAAAATGAGTTAGCACATCAGATAGCGCAATCCATTAATAAACATTACAAACATGCCCATGGATAATAATCATATATTTACAAGATATCGATAGGACGAGAAAGGAGTATTTCTATTAATAATTGATCAATAGAAGTATCAACATTGCAGACTTCTGTGTCGACACAGTTCGAAACCAAGAAACCAAGTTCCTTCCAACTGGGTCTCCACCACTTCAATCCTCCACCAAAGGCAAGCTCGTAGCAAAGAGATAATGAGATCCTCTTGACAATAAGGGAAGATCTTGGGGGTTGAACACTGTGTTCAGACTTGAGGGACAAAGGGATGCAGACTCAATATGAAGTAATTTCTCCAAAGTAACTTTGCTCTCAAAGTTGAATGCTTTATCTCCTTTTTTCCATAGCTCGAAATTGTGCTCTTATAACCTCCAGAATTCAACTAAAGGGCCGAGTCGAAACGTTTCCAATATATGGAAGACCAAAGATCAAATATCATTTTTCAGGACATGGAAACCCAACCTATTTTGTATTTTCTGTCACAAATCCTGATATACGCAAGTTGTAGTGGAACAGCAAGCATATACGCATCTTGCAAAGCAGTTAGGAAGCATATATGTGGAAAAATATATAATTTTGGCTCTGGATTTATCAAAAAGAGGGTTGATAAGTCTGCATAGGGAAATGGAAAAAGGCCCTTTGTGCAAGATAGCAATGGTGAGGCAAATCTTGATATAACACATACAGTGGCAGCAGTTGAGCAGATTTGTCAGAGGTGATTTTCCGGGTAATTTCGTTGAGTTGTATTTCGTTGATTTTCTATTGGGAGGACAAGGTTGTCCTTAGGATTTTTGTTGGTATTTTTTTGGACAAGGTTGTCCTCGGGATTTTTGTTGGTATTTTTTTGGACAAGGTTGTCCTAGTTTTGGGTCAAAGTGTGTTGACCAGGAGGGTTGTTTTTTCCCTCAGATTTTCTGAATTTAATAAATAGTATAGAACAGAAATTTGTGTCTCAGTTGTGTTGGTGATTCATCTATGATATTTTGTGTTTCCGCTGCATATAATTTTTCTGACATAATTTTCAGTGTGAAATTGTTTAGTGATAACAACTAGGGTGCTATTGTTAGCTCTCTAGGTAGCAATTTTGAAATTTGAAAATTGGTCACATAGAGTGCATGTGAAAATTGACATTTTGGCACTATTGTCAAGGATCAAAGTTAAAAGGTTTCTCTCCAGGAAATAACGATATAATAGGTTATGTGACCTGGTGGTGAACAAGGGCAGAGCAACATGCTACGAGTTTATTTTTAAGAAGATTGTTATAAAGAATATTTCATCTAGTGATTCCACTCTTTGGAAAATCCATATTGTTTCTATGGAAGGATCATTTGCTTCAGTAGTAGTTGCAAGGTATGCTCCATTCAATTTTTCTATTGTACCTGGTTTTCCTAATGCTATGACTAATAGGGAAAAATGGGAAAGATTCCTTCCTCGGTTTCGACAAGATGAAAATGATAACCCTAGGAAACATTTAATGGATTTTCATCTCTGTATCTGGTAGCTTGGAGGTTTTCATGAAGATGTATTGATGAAGCTTTTTATGATGTCTCTCCAAGGAGATGCAAGAAGATGGTATAGAAGTTTACCTGTTGCCAACATTTCTTCATTGAAAGATTTCAATTTCATCTTTAACATATATTTTAAGAGGTGTTTTCCAGGTGATTTTCTCTTGGAAGATTGCTATGACAAAGAGATGGACGAGCACAATCATTGTGCTAGTGATGAAGAGGAATATTTTACTCCCAAGTTTGAAGAGGATAGGTTTTATAGTAGTAATAATGAATATCAACCTTAAGATCTTCAAGAACAAGTATCATTTTCTTTTGCTCCTATGGATAGTGATCAATGTTCTGATGAGAAAGTTGTTGGCCTATAATATTATGAAGAAACAATTGTCCAAGAAAAATATCAAGAAATACATATGTTGTTTGAGGAGGCAAAAGCACTAGTATGTGTTAATGAGTTTTACGGTGTTAGTTTGTCTTTTTGTTCCTCTCATAGTTGTAAAAAGAATGAGGTATACAAATAATGTAAAGGGGATTATGCATTTGAAACATTTCAAGGAGATAAAAGAGTTATGTGTACTTTAGAATAATTAAATCAGAAGTTAAGTAAGGATGTAGGAGACTTTGTTGTCAAGAGTTGTGAAAATATCTCTGAGAATAACACTTTTGAGGATATACCTGAAAGTTTATAAGAATATTAAGTCCTCTCTCCTGCTCCAAAATATAGCAATCAACACTCTCACGAGCAACTCGAAATCCTAGATAAGCACAAATAAATGATTTTTTGAGCAGACCCGGAAGAAAAAACAAATACTTATTCATATTACCGATGAAGATACAAAGAATTTGGTATGTGATGAGTAGGGTAATAATGCTGGTTTGCTACTATATTTTCCTCTTAATTGTGATTCAAAAGAAGGATTTTCCTAAAGATGTGATGAGGAGACTGCACATCAATATTTACAAAATGATGATTGTACAGGGGGTTATGATGAAAATAATTGTCAAAACCAACAAGAGGACAAGGCCATACACAAAACACAGCTTGACCAAATATTGGGAAATCAAAGGATACTAAAGAATTTGTTCATGACTCTAAGACTCATATAGAAAGCATTGAAAACTCTTATGTCTATAAGTACAATAATGACAATGAGAAAAATCTCGAGCTTGAGGAAGGCACAGCGAGTGAAGTAGACATCCCACAATTTTTTGAAGAAGGATTCAATGAAGAACATGAAGATTATCATGCCTATAAGGGTTTGGAAAATGATGAGTGTATTGAGATATTAGTTCAAGTTCATCTTCAAAACCAATATCATTGTGAGGCTTAGTCCATAACAAAGAGTGAGCAGACATGTGAAAATGCCTGTGATTAAAGATTGCAGTTAGAACGTTGTTTATACCATGTCATTGATAATGAGCTTACTAATAGTGAGTAGGTTTATGTTATGGAAAGGAATATAACAATGATCGTTTAATACCAGCAACTCACTGAAGAAAATAACCTGGTTGAAAGCTCACAAGGGAAGCTGGAAATAAAAGCATTGGCCAACAATAAAGAAAAATAAGAAAATGTCATTGAAATTGACTCAATCCTTCAACATTCTTGTTGCCCTATCATATATAGTGACATTGACATACAAGAACAATAAATGAGAAAAGTTTTGATTGTTAATAAAGTGGATGAAACAATGCATTCTCCTCCCGAAATTGCCTTCATCATGGTCAAATTTTCAAGTTGTACTAAGGAAGAAAATGATGGATATAATGATTTTGTTGGAAAAAGAGTTAAAAGGTCTTCTCTCTCTCAATGTATAATATATGATGAGATGTAGAAAACAAAAGGCTTTCCATACCATCCCTTGATTTATGAGATGTAGTGGGGATCAATATAATTTCATGGCCTGAGTATGTTGTAGCTTCAGAAGAAGATGTTCATCAACATAGGTCAAGCATGGAGAGATGTGATCTATGGAGATTTGGATGGAACAGGTTCTTACAAATGCAGCATTATTCCATCATAAGAAGGTATGTCCATATCTAATAGGCATATTCAATGAGAAACCAGCTTCCCATTGCCAGTAGCTCAACGTTTCCTTATTTTGGTCAAGAATGAAACATTGAGGTAAATCCCATGGGCTCTGTAGGATATTTTCTTGGCTTCATTTCTTATTTGATTACTTTAGACAATTTTGTCTTGCTGATTGAAGTAGGGTAGCTAAATCTTGTACATAAATAAGCTTTCTCTCGAGCATTTTAGTGTTGGCAACATTTTTTGGTGGTTTTTGAAGCATCGGAATAGGAGAGGTTGGTTTAAAGATAAAGAATGACTCGATGCCTGATGATAGAAGGCATAGGTATATTGTTCTTGGTGCCTCATAGGGAAGCATCATCCCCAAGTAGGAGCCAAATGTTGTAACTCCAAAAAAATTGGCTTAAGTTTTTAAGCATAGGAAAATTTAGAGCATAGGCACTACAAACGTCACTTGTCAAGGTTGTCGAAATGGTAATGGGAGGAAGAAAATGATCTTGGTTGAGTATAATGGGATGTGAAGAAATATCCATATATATTCTCCTCTTGCTTTGGCATTTAATGCCATGAAAATATGTTCATTCAACAAAGTTAAGGAGGTCATCAATGGTCGGGTTCTTTACCATGGTCCAGGCCAAGCAATGGGTCTTCATTTTGTCAAATTACAAAGAGTATCAAGATGCCTTAAAGTGTAATAAATACAATCAAAGATATTCAACAAGACGTGGGTTGTTATCCTTCTACACATGGAAATTTGGAAACATATACCATACAAGATATTCCTTTGCTCATACTGTGTTGGAACGTAAAGTGGTTCTTGCATGAAAAAACAAGATCTCTTAAGCAAACTATTTTGGACTATAATCTATGCATTGTCTTCTCTAAAATAGTTCATTTTGATTTAGAACTGTTGCATTAAAATACAAAGCATGGAGTATATAGAGATCCTAATAAGTGTGTTGTTTCATCATATGATGTGGTAGAAGCTCATGACCTCATATTGAACAATTTGAAGAAGCAAGAGTTTAAGATTGATAAACTCAGGGCTATTTCTGGAAGTGGATAGCGGTATGTGAATATTTATTGGAGAAAGGAAGCCTTAGAGGTCATAGATCCAAACGTGGGAGAAAACATTGGATCAATGGCTCTCTTATACCGTAGCCTAGGGATAACTAAGGATATTATGTCTCGAGGCCCACAAGTCCTAAAGATGGAGTACGAGAGACATATTGACTTTAGCCTTGTGTTATCACTGAAATTTCGTCCGCAAATGGTTACAAGAATCCAGTATCGTCAAACAGTTATGAGGTAACCCATGGACAAAAATTACCACAAAAGCATTTCCAAAAGGTCCAAAACTATACAACCAGTGATAAAATTAAGGTGTGCTATGACTACACAAGGTGCG
>ML828248.1:75082-92520 GCA_009831015.1 Picea engelmannii
CGCAAATGGTTACAAGAATCCAGTATCGTCAAACAGTTATGAGGTAACCCATGGACAAAAATTACCACAAAAGCATTTCCAAAAGGTCCAAAACTATACAACCAGTGATAAAATTAAGGTGTGCTATGACTACACAAGGTGCGCGCGCACATGTGTAATCCAGAAACGCGGGAAAAGCGCACATGCGCTCGATGCATGACTGTGGTCGCTAAAAGCCGCACACATCTGAGATCGATGCATTTATGATATTGGTCGGCCTCCCACCCACTTCTGGTTCAGCTTCCAAGTTGATTTGACACCCAAATCTCGACTGGATCCGACTGGGTGGCTGGTCAAAGACCTAAAAATGCCCTAATTAGCCTCTTTTCACACTACAAGTTGGTTGCACAATACCTCAAAGAGGTGCTATAAAACAAGGCCATGGGTGCACTTCATTTTCAAGGAATTCATTAGCAAAGTTATGTTGTTTCTATTCTCATCAAGAGTATACTAGCACCATTACATTGGGCAATCCATCTCACCCCTTGAGTGGATTAGCTTGGGATTCTTTCACCATTTCATTCAAAGTTGTAAGAAGAGCTTATTTGTGGGGGTCCAAGAGCCCTCCCTTGGAGGAAGAAGGGACCCAAAGTCCTCTTTATTCTTGATGTTTTCTTTCACTAATATAATCATTGCCATTAGTGACATGAGTCTTATTGGTTTTTTGTTCTTATGTCCTTATTCTCAATAGTTTAGTTGTTCTTTTATTTCTTAGTTTAATTCTTAGTTGTTCTTTTATGTTTATTTATCTAACCCTTTTCCTTTACAGCTGTCTTGCTTAGATAACCCAACTAAGTTGTAAGCACCTTTGTTTTGCTCATTTAGGTGACAAAAGAGGCGCAACAGATTGGCGACTCCGCTGGGGAAAGGTATCAATTTCCTACCCCATTTTGGTTTTTATATATCTTCTTTTGGTTTATTTAACCTATAGGTGCATTAACCGGCCCAAGTCGACCTGCAAAACATCCAATTCAAAGTTGAATTGAGAGAATTCCATCCAAAATTTTCTTCACGGTCGTGTGATAGTTGTGCGTGTATTTATTGACCCACAGTCGCGCACGTGCGCCAAAATAATAGTGTTGTTCTATACACCTACGCCCAAAAGCTCGTTTCAGTCTACACACAAGCGCTCAGTGTGTCTCTGTCTACATTGAGACCCGCGCACCTGTGCAGAAAAATACACATTGTAAGGTTTTTTGTGATTTGGGGAAGGCCCATAAACTTCTTAAAAGTGATTTCATGCATGTTATAAGCTGCACCACACTTATTTCCCTCTTCATATAAAGGGATTAGTCAAAACACATAGGCACTTAGGGCGTTTAAAATCATTATTTCCTCTTTTACTTTCATTTTTTCACATGGATGGCTTGCTTTGACTAAAAGTATAAGTTGGAATCATTTGTAATCACATAAAAACTTGCATTGGGACTAGAAGTTGGATAACGATCGCTTAGTATGCTCTTCTCTCACGCTTCCAAGCGACCTTGAGAATCAGAAAAAGATTGTAAGACAATTTCATCTCCCTTAAAAAGACTAAAATCTTTAGGAGAGGACAACAACCCCTCTTGGGACTCCTCTTAGTTTATTTTTCAAAAACATCTTAAGATTGTAACGGGCCCATATATGCCCACATGCTACAAAGATAAGATAGTTCTGAAATTTATTTTCTTAGATTAAATCACTAGGGAAGTTTAAAGGTTTTGTAACAGGCTCATACATGCCCACATGATCACAATCTAGGATGGTTTCAAAGTTTTTCTTAGATTAAATCACAATAGGGAGTTAAAGGAATAGTAAATGACCCACATGTCCACATGCTAGTCTCCTGGGTACTTTTGAACTATGCAAGGTTGTACCAAAGGCATTTAGTTAATTAGGTAATCAACGCTTGTAAGGACCAAGTGAAGTCCACATGCAGCAAGGTGACACCTAATTCATTAAAACATTGGCACACTTTCACTCATTCATACACAAAATTCACTTATCACCCACATAGTTTTCTTCTCGAAATGTGGAGGTCAAAGTAAGTTTCCTCCAAAGGGATTTCGAAACACCCCACCCTTTTCTTGACGAAATTATCCACTCTCATTTAATTTCAACGAGGTTGGTTCACACCCCTAATATTTCAAACAACCACATCTAAAAAAATTCTAAAAACTCGCTAAGTTTTCCTCCACAGGAGGTGCCAAAAGAAATTTGTTACTCTAGATAGGATTTCGGGGATAGGCATCCAAATAACTCCCCGTTATCCGGTTCTCACATTGTCAGGGATTGATTGGTAATACCATTCACCACAGTCCACAACCCCAACCACCACCAATGTATGGCACACCTCAATATCCGTCGGCATATGGGGGAACCTCTTATTATCCACATCCCCCTTATCAACAACCATACCCTGTTTCTATTCCTCCACCCATCAGTGGGCCACCCACGGCACCCCTAATACACCCACCTATCCAACAAGTTATGGTACCCCGTCTACCTCAGCTTATACCCTAAGTACTAGCAAAAGCGTCATGCCTTCCTATGTACCTTATGGATCACAACTCCCACAAAATATGTACTTTCCATTTCCTAGTCCTCCACACCCCATGGCTCCCCCACACCCTCATGCTGGGGTGAATTTTTTTCAACCCTCTCCCCTTCAGCAATATCAAAATTTTGAACAGTTGAATACGGCAAATCCGACCCATCAGTCGAATAATGCCAAAAACAAAGGAAAAAACAGGAACAATAACAACCCAGGTCAAGGCGGGAATCACCCCCAACAAAACCAACCTACTGGGGGCAACCAAAATCAAGGGAATCAGAACCCCTAGGGGGGCAATAACAATAGGCGTCAAGGGAGAAATAACAATACTATTAGAACCACCTTCCCTTACACCCTTTGCGGTGAGTTCGGTCATTATACTCATCATTGTCCCCAAATCGCTGATTTTAAACGACTGAAAGACTTAGGCAGTCTACCACATCCTCCAACATTTCCTACCCCTCAGCAAGCCCCACAAAAATATGTGCAACAACCACCCCCATCCATGCTGCAGAATCTCATTCCGCACCAGGGTGTGATCAACACCCAACAGGACACGCATCCTACCCCACCACAGTTGGGACAGTACCTCAATCCAAACAATCCCGCAGATCATACTATCCTCCTCACCAGTGAGGAAGAAATCCTTCTGCAAACACGTAGTCATCAATATCGTGCACCCGCTGAGTCTCCTCCCATTTCCCCATAAACAAACCCAGTACCAACGGGACCCCCGTTGGTAATTTCTCACCCTAACACCGAAACACCTCTTCGCATCCCTTTCATCCCATTGTGCAAGAATGTACACAACCCCTAGGCTAGGGCGGCTCATAATTGCAGTTTAGTCGATGACTTAGCACAATCCTTGGCTTCCATGTCAGTCTTAGAAGTCCTTCAAACTTGTCCCACTCAGCGAAAATCATTACTTTCCGCTTTGGGGGCAGTCGACCCCGCCAATACTCAACTCATCACATTTGATCTCGACAGCGGAGAACCTCGCCTTCTTTCTCTAATCGCTTTTCAAATCCCAGTAAAAATTCGGAACATTATAGTTCATCGATGAAGGTGCATCCACATGCGTTATATCCAAGTCTGTATGGAAGAAACTTGGTTCCCCCGAATTCATACCATCTGCCATTACGTTAAGAGCTTATGACGGATGACCATCTTCTCCTGAAGGGCTCTTCCAGAATGTCCCTATAGAACTCGGGGGAAAGACCATTCTCATCGACATTGAAATTATCGATGCCCCACTCGATTATAATATCTTGTTCGGACATAGCTACATGTACGCTACAAAGGCAGTTTCATCTTCCGTCTTTTGAACAATGATGTTTCCCCATAATGGGAAGATCATTACCATTGACCAAGTTTCACATTACGATCCTAACCCTTCTGCTAACATCGATAACATTCTCCCTCTCATCCACACAAGTCATGATGCATACCCACTCATCGAACTGGGCCCCCGTATTTTCAAAGACCCATCATTGTTAGGAACTTACCATGGTGCACCACCGCTCCTTCATCCTTCCAATCAAGTATGCGTATAGTATCATCCAACGGAACTGACATAGAGGATACCCTTCCTTCTAGGGAGGCTTCTATCATATCTGACATCCCACTAGTCCCAGAGATCCCCCCTCATGAGCCTCCTGCGAACTCGTCGACTCCACCAGTTCACGATTTCACCTCTCCCCAAGGCCATATCCCAGTTTGGGAGATAGTTCCCCAAGCCATTACTCAAATCCCCTTCTTCTACCCTCCACCTGGCATACAATCTTTCCAAGTAGCCGCAATGCTTACCCTCCCTAATATGGTGTTAGCAATTCCAGTTTGGTATTTACATCCACCAGAGATGGTCCCTCAACCATCCCTTCCCCCCCAAACGGATGGAATCCCAATGACGATTCCCATACTCACTCCCACCATACCCTCTACACCCCCACTCACTAACCTCCCTTCCACATCTCCACTTCCCCCATGCATCCAACCTCCTTGCGCGCTATGTGAGAAAGATGGACACCAAACCAACAAATGCCCATCTCTACCCAAGTTATGTAACCTAATTCCACTCAATCAAACACCATCACCGCTCGCCATTGTAGCAAGTACTATCGCTACCTCCCCTAACTCAAATAGCAAAGGGCTACGAACCAAATTCTCTTGCGCTATATGTTTAGAATATGACCATTATACACACCATTGCCCAGCACTACCTCACTTTCAGTAGACATTAGTCGCAGTACGCCAAAGCTTCTAGAACGAACAGAATCCCGCTACATCATCCCTACCAAAAATCACTGACATCCATTATGTCACGACTTCATTCAATGAACGTATGAGATGCCCTTTCTCTCTATGTGAATCCTTAGATCATTTTACATATCAATGTCCTATGACCATTGAATACAAGCAATGCCAAATGACCCTGATTCAAACCCCTGCGCCCCCTACAGAATCGATGGTTGACCTTACCTCACCACTTGAGATTCATCATATCATTTCTCGTGAACTAGAGGCACTCCCTATTCCTCTATGATTCTTGGATGACTTATCCGAGGATTTACCCCCAAATCCCCCCAATTCTCCTGTACATTTCCCTACGGAAATTTTACATCAAACTACCACTGGTACTCCTCAATACTTTGATATTTGGTTTATGTTGAGAAAACCATCGCCATCTCATTGCATCGTTCCCCCTACTTCTTCTTCACCTGAAGACAACCACATGGAAACATTCACCGATATCACTCTTTTATATCCCTTGCATTCCCATCAATTCCACTATGACGAGGACATACTCAAAGAGTTAAACACCCCTGACTACCCATGGGATGCACTACACCACAGAGCGCTCTTATTTGCACAGGAAGCCTCCACGCCTCCTAACCAACACCCCATATACACAGTCGAAACCAAGGATTTTATTCCATCAGGGCATATCGACTGGTTCAACAACCCCATTCCTACCCCTGACGCTTTTGAAGAAGGAAACATGGCCAACATTTCCCCGACCATCAAAATTGATATTTTCATCAAAAATGGAGTCGTCGAGGAAATCACCATTGGCGTCGCTTGCACTCCTCAAGAAATCACTGCCTATAAAGCCCTCTTCCAAGAATATCAGGATATTGTTTCCTGGTCATACATAGAGATGCCTGGCCTTGATCCCTCTATTGTCGAACATCGCATCGTCACCTGGCCTGACATTACACCAGTGCGTCAAAAAGAACGACCGTTATGCCCATCCAAAACAGTGGCCATTAAAGCCGAGATTGACAAATTACGCGCGTTTGGGTTCATCTACCCCATCGCCTATACCTCATGGGTTTCCAACCCTGAACCCGTTAATAAAAAACAGGGAACTATCCACGTCTGCATGGAATTTCTCTATCTCAATCACGCATGTCCCAAAGACAACTTTCCAAAGTCTTTCATCGATCAAATTATCAACGACTATGCAGGCCATGAGGCTCTGTCCTTCATGGATGGTTTCTCTGGTTATAATCAAATCATCAAATCCAAATCCACCCAGTTGATCAATACAAAACCGCATTCACCACCCCTTGGAGTAATTTTTCATATAATGTCATGGCTTTTGGCCTAAAGAATGTTGGCGCAACTTTCCAACGAGCCATGACATACATTTTTCACATTTTGTCTCATATCATCCTTGCATACTTGGACGATCTCACAGCTCGATCCAAAAAATGCACCCAACATCTTGACGATTTACGGATCATCTTCCAACGGTATCGTCAGTACAACATCCGCTTGAACCCCCTCAAGTGCAGGTTCTACGTCATTGCGGGGCACCTCCTCGGATTCGTCGTCACTCAAAGAGGTATTACCGTGGACCCCCTTAAAGTCCAAGCCATCATAGAAATTCCACCCCCCCGGAATTTACGTCAACTTCAAAGCCTACAAGGAAAAGCTAACTTTTTACGGCGATTTGTCCTAGACTACGCCACTCGAGCACATGGTTTCCTTCACTTACTACGCCATGACATCCCATTTCACTGGGATGAACATGCCCAAAAATCATTCGACGATCTTAAAACAGAGTTTTCTAACACCCCTTTAATTAGTTAACCCGACTATAATCGCGACTATATCCTCTACATATCAGCATCAGTCGTCTCAGTAGCAAGAGTTCTCGTTCAAATCAGCGATGACGATCATGAGCATGTCATTTACTACGTTAGTAAAAACCTCTCAGGGCAACCCTTGAAGTATAAACACGAAGAGAAACTAGCCTTTGCAGTTGTCCTCGCAGTCAAGAAACTACGTCATTACATTTTGCTTCACACGACTAAGGTCGTAGCAGATTCCAACCCTATGCAATACTTGCTCAGTCGTCGACAAATTAATGGCAAATTTGTCCAATGGATCATTATCCTTCAGGAGTATGATCTTGAATTTTCAACACCCAAGAGTAAGAAAGCTCTCGTCCTTGCCGAACTGGTCATGGCCTTCCCCTTTGATACTACCAGTGCCCCTGTCAATACGGACTTCCCCAATGAACATATCTTTTATATCACCTCGGATGATCCTTGGTACGGAGACCTCCTCGTCTACCTTCGAACCCAAAATTTCGGTAACCACCTCTAAAGGGATGATCGTCGTCATATTCGCCACCAGGCCCCCCACTATCTCCTCATCGTAGATATCTTATATCGGCGAGGGGTCAACACCATACTTCGTCAATGCTTGACTATTGATGAGGCCGATAGAGTCTTAAACGACTGTCATAGCGGCGCATGCGAGGGCCATCTTTCAGGAATGTCCACTGCTCAGAAAATCATCCGAGCAGGTTACTTTTGGCCTACATTGTTTCACGATTTCATTCATTCTGTGAAGCGATGCGATAAATGTCAGCTTTACGCCAAAAAAGCCTGAGCACCACTTGCTCTTCTCCACCCAGTCATTACTGCAGGCCCCTTTCGTAAATGGGGCATCGACTTCATGACTTGTAATCCCCCATCTAGCAATGGACACAAATAAATTGTTGTCGTAGTCGATTACTTCACAAAATGGGTTGAATCCATGCCCACCTTCAACAACACTGCTGACACTGCAGCGCGTTTTTTCTTTAATCACGTCATTTCCCACTTTGGAGTACCACTCCAACTAGTTTTCGATCACGAGAAACATTTCGAGAATGAGATTTTTGTTGAACTCTCATCTCATTTGGGATTCTCCCACGAGTTTGCCTCACCATATTACCCTCAGTCTAACGAGCAGGTCAAAGCAGTTACCAACGTCTTCAAGACCATGTTGCAGCACACAGTTAACAAACATAAGACCAATTGGCATCATATGTTATTTTCCGCGCTATGGGCTTACCGTACAACCGTGAAAATGGCCACTGGTTTCACACCATTTCATCTAGTCCATGGGGTTGAGGCCACTCTTCCCCTCGAGTGCGAAATTCCCACCTTACGCACCGCAATTGAGCTATTACCTGACATTTCTCCAATGGAGTAGCGATTATTGAACTTAGAGTCCCTGGATGAAGATCGTCGATCTTCATTACAGAACAATGAAGCAGCCAAAAAACAGTGAAAGGCCACCTTTGATCGTCATGTCAACCTTCGCTCATTTCACGAAGGTGACCTCATCCTTTCTTACGATATCACTCACGATACCCTCGGTCATGGAAAATTCAAGTCACTATGGCATGGCCCCTACATTATCTAGCATTGCCTCACCAAAGGTGCATACATCATGGCTTCCCCCGAAGGCCTCTCTCTCAAAGAACCCGTCAACAGGTTATACTTAAAGAAATTTTACACCTAAGAGTAGCCATTCTACATTAGGTTATTTCTTTTATAGTGTTTTTAATCTTTTTTCCATCCCTCACGTCTAAACTATCATTTGTGTTATTGACATATGATTCCTCCACCGGCCTACCACATCGGTTACGTCGATGGCGCAAGCCGGTGGACACAAAATCTCGCTTCGGCAGCTTGGGCCCTCTATACCCAATCACATGAACTGCTCCACTCTAGCAGCATATGTTTGGATTCAACAACCAACAACCAAGCCGAAAACATTGTCGTCATTAGCCTCCTCGTTGATTCCCATCAGCATCGTATTCGTCACCTTAGCATCTTTCTTGACTCTCAACTAGTCGTCCTCTAGCTCAACAATGTGTACCGTGTTCGCGATCCTTTCCTCTTTCGCAAATACCTACAAGTTAGACTTTTATCTCGACACTTTGATTTCATTACATTTACACATATTCCAAGACAATTGAATCAAATTACAGATAACTTAGCTAACATTGTGTTAGATTGGCATATATCACATCAAGATACCTCTACACACACGTAAACCATCAAGAACCTGTCACAGCATATATAGATTAGACATCAACAATACATTAAAAAACACATGTAAACATCACAAAGACCCCAAAAATGTATACTCATATATATATAAATCGGTCACCAGTGCCATCAAAATGTTTACATACATACATTGTATCCAAAATCCACAGGCCAGTGGAGCACCTCGGTACAAAACTGGTCTCACTACACCAAAAATGGGCTCACCAGCCTATATAAAAAATTCAAACATACATAGAGCGACACTCAAGTTGCCTCTAGTGCACCACCTCCTGCCCCTCCCTCGGGCGGTGGTGCCCCACCCACTATTGGTCCCTCCTTATCGGGAGGTAACCGTCTGGTCATCGCAGCACCTGCTACTGTTGCTCGCCGCACCATGGCCCGCCACGTTAGCGGAACTTCCACACACTGCTCCAGGATGCCCTCATCCTGGATGTGCAACCACATGCCCTTAGGCACGCCCTATAGCACCGCCTCCAAGCAGCGGCGAATATCCTCAAAATATCCCCTGGCCTCCGTCGGAGGAGCATGCGATGGCCCGGTGATCCAGGTGGATATCAGTGGCCACCCACCTTTTCCAACTAGCTCAAAACAACTTTCTGGCAATTTTGGCAATTTACTATTTTTAGCAGGTTTTAACTTCCGGGGCCATTTTGAGGGCCTAAATGAAGGTTTTTTCGAGATCGAGGTTCTCAATGATAGACAAAAGAATATTGAGTCCCCAAAATGAATCTCCTCGACGATACCTTCCCAATGAGATATCATACGCCTAAAACGGAGATCGTATGCAAAAGTTACAGCCCCATGAAGTTGATGTACTAACTTACCCAAACGGGGCCCACATGACTTTTGGCGCTTCATCTCCTAGGGTTAGGTTTTTGGATGTCTAGGACTTTTGGCATTCCTTTTTATTGTAAAAGGGCCTTCGGAGCCTCATTGTAATGATCTTCTTGCGAATGCGAGTAGCCGTCACATCTCTTCTCAGAGATAAGCTGCCACCATTCTAGCGAGTCTTTCACTTTGTATTTTTACAGTCTCTGTACATTTCTCTGATTAATAGAAATTGTGTATTACTGTATATCTTTGTTTATGGTTGCATCTCTGATACATTTCTGTTATATTATTGAATATATGCAATATCTCTGTGCATTTCTTTATTATATATCCGCTCTCATTTCGTGCCGAAAATAATCCGGATCAGTGGTATCAGAGAAGGCTGCTCTTAATCGTTTTTTTTTTCAGTGCATGTCCCCGACAAGGTCCGAGTATAGAAAGTTGGGACTCAAGCTTGTCTCTCTTGAAGACAATCGCTCTCGCACACCCAAGAAACCCTCAATGGCGGAAGAAAAGAAAAACGACGGAGCAGACGATCCTATCAATCTGTTGCTTGAGCAAGATCTCACGCGACAGAGGGACGAAATGATGGATAATTTTGCCCACATCCTTCAACGCCTACCGATAGCATCAGAAGCATCTTCATCAAGCGGCCACTTTGGAGGCACCTCGCCTTTCAAGGTACAAGTTAATTTTGATGTTCCTATATTTGAAGGACAGATAGATGCAGAAGCCCTAGAAAAGTGGTTAACTCTGTTAGAAGGTTATTTCTCTGTTCACAATTTTTCTGACAAAGAAAAGATCACCTTTGCACTCCTCAAAGCTCTCCCTCATGTCAAATATTGGTGGGAAACTTACTGGGATCAAAGTTCCACAGAGGAGTCTAGAATATATGAGGTCGATCCCACCTGGGATTTTTTCGTGGATGCGGTAAAAGAACAGTATTACCCTGTTGGCAACTATGAGGACCGGTACATGAGATGGACCACACTGCGGCAAGAGAGGGGCCAAGAAGTTTCGGAGTTCACCAATACCTTCCATACTTTGCGCACCAAGCTGGGTATCAAAGACTCCGAGCGACATTTGGTTCTAAAATACCGTGGGGATCTACACAGATACATCTAAACTGAAATGGATTTTCTGGACATCTCGTCACTCGGTGCTGCTTATCGATATGCTGTTAAAATTGAGCAAAAATTTAAGCACCAGAACAAACGGGAATTCAGGTCTGCAAATTTGCAACAACCAAAGTATGACAAAGACGGCCCGAACAAACAGTCTCCCGAAAACCAGTCCAAGACATAGGAAAACAAGGGTCACGGGAAGACAAAGAAGGACACTGGAAAATGGTGCGAGTTCCACAAAAGCCCTTGGCACAACACCGATGAATGCTGCTCAAAACAGTCATTGGTGGCCGAGATCAAAGACAAGGAGCCAAACCTTGATTCAGAATCTGATTCTGAAAATAATGGTAAAAGACAGATCATCGACGCAGACCCCACTACTATTGTCGCGACCGCAACAATTCAACCAGAAGAACCAACAGATCCTGAAGAAGGGGAGCACCTTTTTCATTCACAAATGTGGGTGAAGGGGACCCCGCTGCATTTTATTGTTGATAGCGGAAGCCAGAAGAACCTCATCTCATCAGAGGTCGTCAAACAGTTGGGATTGTCGTCAACACCACACCCACAGCCATACAACATTGGGTGGCTTCGCCAAGGACAAGATCTCTGTGTCAGCCAACAGTGTCGATTATCATACGGCATCCAACCCTTCAAGGATGAGGTATTATGTGATGTTTCCCCACTCGATGTCTGTGATGTGCTCTTGGGCCAACCATATATGTGGAGATGCCATGTTGTTTATGAATCTCAACCCCGTAGTGTCATTGTTTCTTTGGGGGGCCATCTCTACAGAATACCAGAGGTAGTTCCGATTACTGTTCAACCTAAAAAGTGTCGCAAGGTAGTATCTCATACTGCAAAATTCAGCTTCTTCACAATCTGTTCAAAAGGAGAACAAAAGGACACCGCAACCACTACAGCCTTGCCCCAAGCACCTTCTATCCAACAAAAGTAGGTCGACAAGGTTGCAGAAAAGTGCAAAGATTCCTTCTGCACACCATCCTCTCATGTATCTCAACTCGTTGAACAACCTCAACCTCAACAGGTTCTTGATAGACTTCCACAAACTGAGCAACGCGACGTCTCCAGTAAGACAAGAAGATCACCAAGATGCAGATTCAACAAACGCTTTTCCTTCTCCCCTGGGAACTCAACACAATGGATACCATTGCTTCCTAAGGGGGGAGGATTGATCCAGGTGGATATCAGTGTCCACCCACCTTTTCCAACTGGCTCAAAACAACTTTCTGACAATTTTGGCAATTTACTATTTTTAGCAGATTTTAACTTCCGGGGCCATTTTGAGGGCCTAAATGAAGTTTTTTTTCGAGATAGAGGTTCTCAATGATATTTGAAGGCATGATTGAGCCCCCAAAATGAATCTCATCGACGATACCTTCCCAATGAGCTATCATACGCCTAAAACAGAGATCGTATGCAAAAGTTACAGCCCCGGGAAGTTGATGTACTAACTTACCCAAACGGGGCCCACATGACTTTTGGCGCTTCATCTCCTAGGGTTAGGTTTTTGGATGTCTAGGACTTTTGGAATTCTCATTTATTGTAAAAGGGCCTTCAGAGCCTCATTTTAATGACCTTCTTGTGAATGTGAGTAGCCGTCACATCTCTTCTCAGAGATAAGTTGCCACCATTCTAGCGAGTCTTTCACTTTGTATTTTTACAGTCTCTGTACATTTCTCTGATTAATAGAAATCACGTATTATTGTATATCTGTGTTTATGGTTGCATCTCCGATACATTTATGTTATATTATTGAATATCTGCAATATCTTTGTGCATTTATTTATTATATCTCCGCTCTCATTTCATGCCGAAAATAATCTGGATCACCTGGCACCAGGGTCATCAAAACGACATCTCCTAGCCTCTCTCTCGTCTCCAGTTGGTCTCTCCTCAATGTCCTCGCGCCGACGTCTCTCTCCTGACTGTGGCCCTCCCCGCGGCGGTGTCCCTGGCTCCTATCGAGCTGGCGCTCTCATCAGCTCAACCTCACGCCCGCAAGGTCCCACATCTGCACATACAAACAACCAAACGATAGTATCAGCATCTATACAAAATACATATGTCATGCTATCTCAAAAATCAACATATCAAAATCACAAACATACCTCGGTGATAAAGCACCTCCCCTGGAGGTAACACCATGTCTGGATCACCCCGGAAGTCAACACCACATTATGGATACTGCAGTATGATCTGCGGCATCTGCCACCACACCTGTGTCGCCTCAGTCGTGAAAAAATGGTCGCCCTTACCACCACCGTGGTGAACCAAAATCGTCGACCACTGCCTCAGTCGCAACTCTCGCGCACCAGGTGCACCCAATAAAACTCTAGGGCACAACATTGGCACCCTCTCCAAAAACCATGCCACCACTATGGACCCAAAGGCAAAGTCCCCTGAGTCTGTAGTCTGACATCTGTCTAGCTGCCCTACCATCCTGGCATGCAGCATCAACCCCCAGGCAAAATGCTCTCTGGTCAGTGCCCTCCCCATAAACCTTAGTTGACCACCATTGATCTGCTGAGTCGTGAGGGACCCATATACCCTCACAATCATCGTTGCTACACAGCGATGAGCTAAAGCATACATCGCCCCGATACTCACTACGGAGCCTGACATGAAGTTCTCCCTCGAGCAATACCTCCGGCCCAAGGTAGCTAATTGCACGTCCGCCGGTAGGGGCGTTCCCCGAAACGACAGCTCATTCAGAAAGTATATATCATCCACCGTAGTGAAGGAAATCTGGTCTCCCCACACCATAAAGCAATGTAAATCCGAACTCCACATCCAGATCAGAAACTGCAGAAAATACTCTTGCGCCCGTATCAACAGGCACTCGAAGAACTTTAGCAGCCCACAGGATTCTTGAGAGTGCTTCAGCTCTGCAACACTAAGAGCTTCTTGGCGAGTGTTTTGAATATCAATCAGTATCTTTCCAAGCAATCGGTGTGCAATCTTTGAGCCAATTTTGAGTTTATGCTCAGGATTAATGCCATATTCATTAGGAATAACTCCATCTGCAAGCAACTGAGTCACTTTGAAGAGTTTATCCAAGCCATCAAGATGTAAGTGTGCATTGTGTATGAGGTCACACTTGCACGAGTCATAAACATCTGGGATCTGCGTGATATCAAACTGGTCCTTTATTTCATTGTACAAGTCTCGTTCCATCTTTTTCTAGCGTGCAAACATTAAGAGGAATCCTTCACTGCCACATGGTAATCTAGCAGCAATTTGATCAACATCCATATTCGTCTTCCCGAGAGCTTTAGCCTGATCATATGGAGGAAGAGCCTCATCTGAAGTTATCTCAACAAGACTTTCTTCTTCATCTTTTTCTAGTTGTTTGACTTGTGTTGTGACTTTCTTTGTAAGCGCAGCCATCCATGGAATTTCTTCATTAACTGGAGCATTTGATTTCCTGAATTTATTATCTCATACAATCTAGCCTTGGATTCTTCCATTTCTATGTTGGCGTTATCAAGGCCATCAAGCATGGACGAATCTTTGCTCACAAGGAAAACCAAAATTTGAGTTAACTTCCCTTCAAGATCCAGAAGACCCTTCACAAATGCTGCAGTAGACATATGTACACGTCCCTCAAAGATTACGTGTTGGACTCCATACAGTCTATGATGTATTTTCAAATGCGCAGGCGCCAGAAGGTTCTCTGGATCGAACCCGTGGATATTGTCGTCTGTATACGAAGTAATTTGACCCAGGTGTCCATTTCCACCTTCACTGTGTAGCCAGATGCAATAAATTATCGGGAGTAATGTATGCATGGCTCCTCTGCCCTGTAGCTTTAGAAAAACGCTTATTGTCGTCGTCAGTCTTGCCAGGGGAATCTCTCTGGCTTGTTCGCAGGATCCATAATCGATATTCTACGCATGGCCAAATGGACATGCAGCATGCCCATAACGCCCACCTGAGCCAGCCCACCACAAACTAGGTCAGGTCTCCGATTTGCACAATCTGCCACAAGAGGTCCACCATTATCGCCGGGAGAAAATTCAGGTAGCCATTTTCACCACCGTTTTTAAATTGCGAAACGTGTACTCCACATTGCTTGCATTCGAGACAAGCTCCCGCCTCTGAGAGATCATCTTTGTAGGTCATGTCCAGTAGGGTAAGCCCCACTTTGTGATCCCAGTCGTTCTTGATCTGTATGCCGGTGCAAAGGAGTGGGCTTGAAACAAAACTCTGACGTATTCAAACAGTTTTCCACCAAGTCTGGTGGTAGAGCCAGAGAGCTCAGTTGCTGCTGATATATTGTGAGATAGGAGACGACAGAGGAATTACTGGGAAATTCGGACACGGATTTGTCTTTCAAATACTGAGCAAATCCTACACCTAGCAGGCTCCTCAACGTCTGACAGCAATTGTCTTTATTAATCCCCGATTCACAGTAAGACCTGTCCCACGGAAATTGATGGACATAATCAAGGTTGAACGGACAATCCGCATGAGCGTTGAACGCCTAATTAAACAGAAAGAGTTTGCAGGAGGATATTTTCCATCTTCATTTTTGTCTTTCACAAACCCCCCACAGCCTCACTGCTTCTGATAAGAAATAGAAAATCGAGGTCGGTTGTACATATATCCAATTCAATGTACAGACCGATAAGATGACCTTAAGTTGTCCAACAAGCCTCCGTTGTTATCTCTTCCAATGATGCCAAACCTTCAACATTCAATGTTTTCAATGCAACGCATCCATTGATGTCGAGCAATTTAAGATTTATCAAATTTGAAATATTTGTCAATGTCTCCAATCCTAGGCAGCTTTGAATGCCCATATGCGGTCGAATTTGTCCTGAGGATACCTGTTTGTCGTCGAGTTTCCATGCATATCAGTTCTCCACATTAAAGTCCACAATGTTCCCGGCTTAGCCTGTCCATACATGCCACCTCGGAGGGTTCTCAACATCAATAGCATTGATAAGAGGATCATCATTCTCGGAGGTTTTGATCGAGCAAACATTAAGATCACTACGCCATCGTTTGTCTGAGACTTCACCATATGCACCGTGCCCATGCAATATGCCAGGGTTTTGCCCGTTCCATTTTATGTGAATAAACAACTGTTAGAGGAACATAAGTATGATCCATGGAAAGTATATCTCATTCTTCGCATGCAAAAAATTCAGACAGGTCATTCCATCATTTGTTGAAAACCTCCATGACTAGCCCACCGAAACTCTAGAAAACTCATTCCCTACTGGAAACACATTGCTGATAGGAACCACATACTCTCTGCGTCCGAAGTCTTAGGAGTAAGTGATTTGGCACAAAACAAGCAGCATGCCATATCACATACGACACTACCAACACTGAATGCCCACATAAAACATGCAATCGTAACTTCATGTTCAGTCATTTAGTCTGGATCTCAAGAATAGTCACAGGCATGACAGAGCCATGTATAATCAACATTTTCAATAGTGAGAACTTCCACCCATCAAAGTTCAAAATTCACATGCCTCTCTTAGCAAGAAGGTTTTAGAGAATCGGAAAAAGTTTAAGACCGAGTTTATTGCCACATACCCAATCATGAAATGGGAGTTGATCAGGGTTATTACTACAGATATAATCATGAAAAGGGAATCGAGAGATAGAATAACAATACTACTGAAACTTATGGGATTCCTAGCCACTACCTGTAAACAGTACGAAGAACCCCAAAGGAAACTTAGGATAAAAAAATACTGAGTAGAGCAATTTTGATATCTGTTACAACATCGGCTCCAACTAGGGACGATACTTTCTTGTAAAGTGCCGAGAACAGTAGACCAGGTGCCCCCATCCATTGGGCTTTCTGAAATCAAATTCTGAATGTTGTCCCTTTACTTTCATTTTCGCAGAACGAAAAACTGCTTATTCATCCATTGGGCTATGGAGTCGTAATGCTTATAACAAAACCATACTAGATTCAAAACTGAAATGAAAACATATTGGAAACTAACGCTGCAATCTAGTGATTGAAGCCAAGCTTATTTATATACATCACCTACCCTAACTACCGAAATATTTCCAGAATCAAATGATACGAAAATGCCAGTGAAGCCAATCCAATAATTGCCTACTTACTTGAAACTTTTTTACACTTTCTTCGAGCAGGCTGAAAAAGGAAATTGACCATCCCCATCTGACCTGTTGGTGATCATGGATTTGCAAACCTTTCATCGATTTTTCTGACCAAACATTCATAACATAGCATATTCCTCCATTAAATGAATCCAAAAGCACAGCAAAAGGGTCTTGGAAAAACATATCATGCTGAGGTTTTAAAACATCCATGATTACTCTATGTTCTGATTCATGATGCTCAGGATCATTGAACATGGCAGCCATATCTTTTTCATGAAACAAAGCAGAGTCTATAATCTGATCTTCTGGTAGGAAATCGTCATAAACAGGTTCACTAACTTGTTGTAAAGTTCCATAGAATAGATGACTGTCACCATTTAAAAATAGATTTACATTTTCAAAGATGGAAGAAATTTGGCACTCATATCTGGGAGTGTG
>ML828248.1:92620-119164 GCA_009831015.1 Picea engelmannii
TTCGGAGCCTCATTGTAATGATCTTCTTGCGAATGCGAGTAGCCGTCACATCTCTTCTCAGAGATAAGCTGCCACCATTCTAGCGAGTCTTTCACTTTGTATTTTTACAGTCTCTGTACATTTCTCTGATTAATAGAAATTGTATATTACTGTATATCTATGTTTATGGTTGCATCTCTGATACATTTCTGTTATATTATTGAATATATGCAATATCTCTGTGCATTTCTTTATTATATCTCCGCTCTCATTTCGTTCTGAAAATAATCCGGATCAGTGGTATCAGAGAAGGCTGCTCTTAATCATTTTTTTTTTCAGTGCATGTCCCCGACAAGGTCCGAGTATAGCAAGTTGGGACTCGAGCTTGTCTCTCTTGAAGACAATCGCTCTCGCACACCCAAGAAACCCTCAATGGCGGAAGAAAAGAAAAACGACGGAGCAGACGATCCTATCAATCTGTTGCTTGAGCAAGATCTCACGCGACAGAGGGATGAAATGATGGATAATTTTGCCCACATCCTTCAACGCCTACCGATAGCATCAGAAGCATATTCATCAAGCGGCCACTTTGGAGGCACCTTGCCTTTCAAGGTACAAGTTAATTTTGATGTTCCTATATTTGAAGGATAGATAGATGCAGAAGCCCTAGAAAAGTGGTTAACTCTGCTAGAAGGTTATTTCTCTGTTCACAATTTTTCTGACAAAGAAAAGATCACCTTTGCACTCCTCAAATCTCTCCCTCATGTCAAATATTGGTGGGAAACTTACTGGGATCAAATTTCCACAGAGGAGTCTAGAATATATGAGGTCGATCCCACCTGGGATTTTTTCGTGGATGCGGTAAAATAACAGTATTACCCTGTTGGCAACTATGAGGACCGGTACATGAGATGGACCACACTGCGGCAAGAGAGGGGCCAAGAAGTTTCGGAGTTCACCAATACCTTCCATACTTTGCGCACCAAGCTAGGTATCAAAGACTCTGAGCGACATTTGGTTCTGAAATACCGTGGGGACCTACACAGATACATCTAAACTGAAATGGATTTTCTGGACATCTCGTCACTCGGTGTTGCTTATCGATATGCTGTTAAAATTGAGCAAAAATTTAAGCACCAGAACAAACGAGAATTCAGGGCTGCAAATTTGCAACAACCAAAGTATGACAAAGACGGCCCGAACAAACAGTCTCCCGAAAACCAGTCCAAGACATAGGAAAACAAGGGTCACGGGAAGACAAAGAAGGACACCGGAAAATGGTGCGAGTTCCACAAAAGCCCTTGGCACAACACCGATGAATGCCGCTCAAAACAGTCAATGGTGGCCGAGATCAAAGACAAGGAGCCAAACCTTGATTCAGAATCTGATTCTGAAAATAATGGTAAAAGACAGATCATCGACGCAGACCCCACTACTATTGTCGCGACCACAGCAATTCAACCAGAAGAACCAACAGATCCTGAAGAAGGGGAGCGCCTTTTTCATTCACAAATGTGGGTGAAGGGGACCCCGCTGCATTTTATTGTTGATAGCGGAAGCCAGAAGAACCTCATCTCAGCAGAGGTCGTCAAACAGTTGGGATTGTCGTCAACACCACACCCGCAGCCATACAACATTGGGTGGCTTCGCCAAGGACGAGATCTTTGTGTCAGCCAACAGTGTCGATTATCATACGGCATCCAACCCTTCAAGGATGAGGTATTATGTGATGTTGCCCCACTCGATGTCTGTGATGTGCTCTTGGGCCAACCATATATGTGGAGACGCCATGTTGTTTATGAATCTCAACCCCATAGTGTCATTGTTTCTTTGGGGGGTCATCTCTACAGAATACCAGAGGTAGTTCCGACTACTGTTCAACCTAAAAAGTGTCGCAAGGTAGTATCTCATACTGCAAAATTCAGCTTCTTCACAATCTGTTCAAAAGGAGAACAAAAGGACACCGCAACCACTACAGCCTTGCCCCAAGCACCTTCTATCCAACAAAAGTAGGTCGACAAGGTTGCAGAAAAGTGCAAAGATTCCTTCTGCACACCATCCTCTCATGTATCTCAACTCGTTGAACAACCTCAACCTCAACAGGTTCTTGATAGACTTCCACAAACTGAGCAACGCGACGTCTCCAGTAAGACAAGAAGATCACCAAGATGCAGATTCAACAAACGCTTTTCCTTCTCCCCTGGGAACTCAACACAATGGATACCATTGCTTCCTAAGGGGGGAGGATTGATCCAGGTGGATATCAGTGTCCACCCACCTTTTCCAACTGGCTCAAAACAACTTTCTGACAATTTTGGCAATTTACTATTTTTAGCAGATTTTAACTTCCGGGGCCATTTTGAGGGCCTAAATGAAGTTTTTTTTCGAGATAGAGGTTCTCAATGATATTTGAAGGCATGATTGAGCCCCCAAAATGAATCTCATCGACGATACCTTCCCAATGAGCTATCATACGCCTAAAACAGAGATCGTATGCAAAAGTTACAGCCCCGGGAAGTTGATGTACTAACTTACCCAAACGGGGCCCACATGACTTTTGGCGCTTCATCTCCTAGGGTTAGGTTTTTGGATGTCTAGGACTTTTGGAATTCTCATTTATTGTAAAAGGGCCTTCAGAGCCTCATTTTAATGACCTTCTTGTGAATGTGAGTAGCCGTCACATCTCTTCTCAGAGATAAGTTGCCACCATTCTAGCGAGTCTTTCACTTTGTATTTTTACAGTCTCTGTACATTTCTCTGATTAATAGAAATCACGTATTATTGTATATCTGTGTTTATGGTTGCATCTCCGATACATTTATGTTATATTATTGAATATCTGCAATATCTTTGTGCATTTATTTATTATATCTCCGCTCTCATTTCATGCCGAAAATAATCTGGATCACCTGGCACCAGGGTCATCAAAACGACATCTCCTAGCCTCTCTCTCGTCTCCAGTTGGTCTCTCCTCAATGTCCTCGCGCCGACGTCTCTCTCCTGACTGTGGCCCTCCCCGCGGCGGTGTCCCTGGCTCCTATCGAGCTGGCGCTCTCATCAGCTCAACCTCACGCCCGCAAGGTCCCACATCTGCACATACAAACAACCAAACGATAGTATCAGCATCTATACAAAATACATATGTCATGCTATCTCAAAAATCAACATATCAAAATCACAAACATACCTCGGTGATAAAGCACCTCCCCTGGAGGTAACACCATGTCTGGATCACCCCGGAAGTCAACACCACATTATGGATACTGCAGTATGATCTGCGGCATCTGCCACCACACCTGTGTCGCCTCAGTCGTGAAAAAATGGTCGCCCTTACCACCACCGTGGTGAACCAAAATCGTCGACCACTGCCTCAGTCGCAACTCTCGCGCACCAGGTGCACCCAATAAAACTCTAGGGCACAACATTGGCACCCTCTCCAAAAACCATGCCACCACTATGGACCCAAAGGCAAAGTCCCCTGAGTCTGTAGTCTGACATCTGTCTAGCTGCCCTACCATCCTGGCATGCAGCATCAACCCCCAGGCAAAATGCTCTCTGGTCAGTGCCCTCCCCATAAACCTTAGTTGACCACCATTGATCTGCTGAGTCGTGAGGGACCCATATACCCTCACAATCATCGTTGCTACACAGCGATGAGCTAAAGCATACATCGCCCCGATACTCACTACGGAGCCTGACATGAAGTTCTCCCTCGAGCAATACCTCCGGCCCAAGGTAGCTAATTGCACGTCCGCCGGTAGGGGCGTTCCCCGAAACGACAGCTCATTCAGAAAGTATATATCATCCACCGTAGTGAAGGAAATCTGGTCTCCCCACACCATAAAGCAATGTAAATCCGAACTCCACATCCAGATCAGAAACTGCAGAAAATACTCTTGCGCCCGTATCAACAGGCACTCGAAGAACTTTAGCAGCCCACAGGATTCTTGAGAGTGCTTCAGCTCTGCAACACTAAGAGCTTCTTGGCGAGTGTTTTGAATATCAATCAGTATCTTTCCAAGCAATCGGTGTGCAATCTTTGAGCCAATTTTGAGTTTATGCTCAGGATTAATGCCATATTCATTAGGAATAACTCCATCTGCAAGCAACTGAGTCACTTTGAAGAGTTTATCCAAGCCATCAAGATGTAAGTGTGCATTGTGTATGAGGTCACACTTGCACGAGTCATAAACATCTGGGATCTGCGTGATATCAAACTGGTCCTTTATTTCATTGTACAAGTCTCGTTCCATCTTTTTCTAGCGTGCAAACATTAAGAGGAATCCTTCACTGCCACATGGTAATCTAGCAGCAATTTGATCAACATCCATATTCGTCTTCCCGAGAGCTTTAGCCTGATCATATGGAGGAAGAGCCTCATCTGAAGTTATCTCAACAAGACTTTCTTCTTCATCTTTTTCTAGTTGTTTGACTTGTGTTGTGACTTTCTTTGTAAGCGCAGCCATCCATGGAATTTCTTCATTAACTGGAGCATTTGATTTCCTGAATTTATTATCTCATACAATCTAGCCTTGGATTCTTCCATTTCTATGTTGGCGTTATCAAGGCCATCAAGCATGGACGAATCTTTGCTCACAAGGAAAACCAAAATTTGAGTTAACTTCCCTTCAAGATCCAGAAGACCCTTCACAAATGCTGCAGTAGACATATGTACACGTCCCTCAAAGATTACGTGTTGGACTCCATACAGTCTATGATGTATTTTCAAATGCGCAGGCGCCAGAAGGTTCTCTGGATCGAACCCGTGGATATTGTCGTCTGTATACGAAGTAATTTGACCCAGGTGTCCATTTCCACCTTCACTGTGTAGCCAGATGCAATAAATTATCGGGAGTAATGTATGCATGGCTCCTCTGCCCTGTAGCTTTAGAAAAACGCTTATTGTCGTCGTCAGTCTTGCCAGGGGAATCTCTCTGGCTTGTTCGCAGGATCCATAATCGATATTCTACGCATGGCCAAATGGACATGCAGCATGCCCATAACGCCCACCTGAGCCAGCCCACCACAAACTAGGTCAGGTCTCCGATTTGCACAATCTGCCACAAGAGGTCCACCATTATCGCCGGGAGAAAATTCAGGTAGCCATTTTCACCACCGTTTTTAAATTGCGAAACGTGTACTCCACATTGCTTGCATTCGAGACAAGCTCCCGCCTCTGAGAGATCATCTTTGTAGGTCATGTCCAGTAGGGTAAGCCCCACTTTGTGATCCCAGTCGTTCTTGATCTGTATGCCGGTGCAAAGGAGTGGGCTTGAAACAAAACTCTGACGTATTCAAACAGTTTTCCACCAAGTCTGGTGGTAGAGCCAGAGAGCTCAGTTGCTGCTGATATATTGTGAGATAGGAGACGACAGAGGAATTACTGGGAAATTCGGACACGGATTTGTCTTTCAAATACTGAGCAAATCCTACACCTAGCAGGCTCCTCAACGTCTGACAGCAATTGTCTTTATTAATCCCCGATTCACAGTAAGACCTGTCCCACGGAAATTGATGGACATAATCAAGGTTGAACGGACAATCCGCATGAGCGTTGAACGCCTAATTAAACAGAAAGAGTTTGCAGGAGGATATTTTCCATCTTCATTTTTGTCTTTCACAAACCCCCCACAGCCTCACTGCTTCTGATAAGAAATAGAAAATCGAGGTCGGTTGTACATATATCCAATTCAATGTACAGACCGATAAGATGACCTTAAGTTGTCCAACAAGCCTCCGTTGTTATCTCTTCCAATGATGCCAAACCTTCAACATTCAATGTTTTCAATGCAACGCATCCATTGATGTCGAGCAATTTAAGATTTATCAAATTTGAAATATTTGTCAATGTCTCCAATCCTAGGCAGCTTTGAATGCCCATATGCGGTCGAATTTGTCCTGAGGATACCTGTTTGTCGTCGAGTTTCCATGCATATCAGTTCTCCACATTAAAGTCCACAATGTTCCCGGCTTAGCCTGTCCATACATGCCACCTCGGAGGGTTCTCAACATCAATAGCATTGATAAGAGGATCATCATTCTCGGAGGTTTTGATCGAGCAAACATTAAGATCACTACGCCATCGTTTGTCTGAGACTTCACCATATGCACCGTGCCCATGCAATATGCCAGGGTTTTGCCCGTTCCATTTTATGTGAATAAACAACTGTTAGAGGAACATAAGTATGATCCATGGAAAGTATATCTCATTCTTCGCATGCAAAAAATTCAGACAGGTCATTCCATCATTTGTTGAAAACCTCCATGACTAGCCCACCGAAACTCTAGAAAACTCATTCCCTACTGGAAACACATTGCTGATAGGAACCACATACTCTCTGCGTCCG
This sequence comes from Picea engelmannii, assembly GCA_009831015.1. Taxonomy (NCBI): domain Eukaryota; kingdom Viridiplantae; phylum Streptophyta; class Pinopsida; order Pinales; family Pinaceae; genus Picea; species Picea engelmannii. The sequence goes on from ML828248.1 coordinate 98,947, forward strand.
AAGTCTTAGGAGTAAGTGATTTGGCACAAAACAAGCAGCATGCCATATCACATACGACACTACCAACACTGAATGCCCACATAAAACATGCAATCGTAACTTCATGTTCAGTCATTTAGTCTGGATCTCAAGAATAGTCACAGGCATGACAGAGCCATGTATAATCAACATTTTCAATAGTGAGAACTTCCACCCATCAAAGTTCAAAATTCACATGCCTCTCTTAGCAAGAAGGTTTTAGAGAATCGGAAAAAGTTTAAGACCGAGTTTATTGCCACATACCCAATCATGAAATGGGAGTTGATCAGGGTTATTACTACAGATATAATCATGAAAAGGGAATCGAGAGATAGAATAACAATACTACTGAAACTTATGGGATTCCTAGCCACTACCTGTAAACAGTACGAAGAACCCCAAAGGAAACTTAGGATAAAAAAATACTGAGTAGAGCAATTTTGATATCTGTTACAACATCGGCTCCAACTAGGGACGATACTTTCTTGTAAAGTGCCGAGAACAGTAGACCAGGTGCCCCCATCCATTGGGCTTTCTGAAATCAAATTCTGAATGTTGTCCCTTTACTTTCATTTTCGCAGAACGAAAAACTGCTTATTCATCCATTGGGCTATGGAGTCGTAATGCTTATAACAAAACCATACTAGATTCAAAACTGAAATGAAAACATATTGGAAACTAACGCTGCAATCTAGTGATTGAAGCCAAGCTTATTTATATACATCACCTACCCTAACTACCGAAATATTTCCAGAATCAAATGATACGAAAATGCCAGTGAAGCCAATCCAATAATTGCCTACTTACTTGAAACTTTTTTACACTTTCTTCGAGCAGGCTGAAAAAGGAAATTGACCATCCCCATCTGACCTGTTGGTGATCATGGATTTGCAAACCTTTCATCGATTTTTCTGACCAAACATTCATAACATAGCATATTCCTCCATTAAATGAATCCAAAAGCACAGCAAAAGGGTCTTGGAAAAACATATCATGCTGAGGTTTTAAAACATCCATGATTACTCTATGTTCTGATTCATGATGCTCAGGATCATTGAACATGGCAGCCATATCTTTTTCATGAAACAAAGCAGAGTCTATAATCTGATCTTCTGGTAGGAAATCGTCATAAACAGGTTCACTAACTTGTTGTAAAGTTCCATAGAATAGATGACTGTCACCATTTAAAAATAGATTTACATTTTCAAAGATGGAAGAAATTTGGCACTCATATCTGGGAGTGTGTGAAGGTTGTAAATCCGTGTGAGTAGGGGCTGCAACATGGTTGTGCAGGGGCAGACCCTTCTCTTCCTTAGTTAAAGGAAAAGGTGGTCTCTGTATTTCTTGAATGAAACAACAATCATTCCTTTCCATCTCTTTTGTAGGTGGATCGTGATGTCGAATCTCTTCTTCTTGAGTAAGTTCACAAGATCCAGCATCTTTATGAGCCAACTCTTCCTCACACTGGTCATCTTCATCAACTTGAGAAAATTCTATTTTTTCTTCCTCCTCCTCAAGAGGACTTGTATCACAACAATCTTCAAAAAGGATTTCAGCAGAATATATCCTCTTACAATGTTGATGAAAAAGTGTGTGAAAGCATTTCAATGAAGGAATACTGGAATGGGGTAAAGATTTATAACAGAGTCTAGCATCTTTTTCCAATGAAAACATAAAAAATTTCATAAGGACATATTCATGATGTACATTTAACTCCTCCATGAGCTTGTGGAATTCAAACAAATGTTGACCAGGATTGTCGTCCTCATCTTCTCCAAATTTAGGAAGGATATCCCCCAAATTTTAATGTCTGGAACAGTGTTTAGAAAGCCATAAACATTTGCAAAGTCCAGAGGGGAAAACCTTGCAGCAATTCGAGCAGCAAACGAGTTTGACATTTGAGACCAGTGGAGTCAACAACAAAATCATGTAGAGTCTACGAACCAAGGAGTCGCCAGGTGAATGATCACAGCCAATTGAATGCCTACCCTTTGTTCACCATCAAGAGATAGATCTAAAATTTGTCATACCCTAGGGAAGATAACCTCGTCCTCCGTCCCCGGCAACGGTGCCAAAAATGTTGACACTCAGAACTGAAATGGGTTGTAGCAAATCAATCCTGAGGCAACCTCGAACCACTTTGGATTGGGAGCTGCCCCTTCCAACCCGAGAGGGATCTCTCGAACAATGTCACGATAGGAATTTAAGTAGATTGAAAAAGGTGGGCAGATTTATGGGTAAAATATGGTCTTAGATTTGTGGGGTTTGAGGGTTAAACCATGGAAAAGGTCCATTGGGCATGGAGTCAAATGAAAAACTGAAAAAGAGATAATAGAAGAGATTAAATAACTTGCAGAAAGTGAGGCAAAGTAGGTCTATCTTTCAGCGCTTTGATAAATCATGATGCGGTAGAGGAAAGAAAAAGAAAGGCCAACGTAGCAAAGGATACATGTAGAGTTCTGAAAATGTAGATTGGTCTTGCACAGCTGATAGCTGGTGCAAAGGAAAGGCAATAAACAAATACAGAAAACCCTAATCCTTTCGTTACAGTAGTGGTCGTACTAAAGTGTAACGAAGCCCATCAGTTAGAGGAAAACAAAATGTAATGCAGTCGTAATGGATTAAGGAAGACATAAGGCTATGGTAAAACATTTCAGCTGCGAGTAAGGAAACACATAAATGGAATCCAAACAGTTTTAACACATCTGAAAGAGAAGAAAACATGCTAAAAGAAATCGACTGTGATGAATCTCACAGTCGCAAGCAAAAATCATTTTTATTACTCCAGTCTGGTTTACAAAACTCCTGTCATTACAATGGAAATCTCTTCGAAAGAAGTTTTTTTAGTGTTGCGCTCATGTGCCCCCCTCTTTTCTTGCCTACGTCTCTCCGTTTTAAAAGAAAAATGAAAAATTAAATCTCTTTGAGTTACGGGGAATGTGAAACAGTTTGCATTCTGGAACTCTGCGACTGCCAGATGCCGAACCGTTATTTACATTATTGTGCGCTGGAAAAACTCGTTCAGGTATCAAAGTTTGTATCCGGCCTTCGTCTGTGCGATGGCATGCAGATGAAACGGTTAGGTTTACAACAATTGATTCGTCCTGTACTGCTGTGCAATTATCGGCCTATCTTGCGTGCCCATTTGGATAAGCAGCAGTGCCATAATTGGTTAAGGTATCTGCTATCTGTAAACTGACTGGACCCATAATAGGAAGGGTGTGATCTCGATAACGTGGGGGAGCCTCGAGAGGACTGAGACCTGCACCGCTGCTATATGTCAGTTCAATACAGAACCTCTGTGGATCTTCTAGTGCTACCGCTGTGTTCCCAAACATCCGCAATACAATGTAGGCCATATAGTCTAGCTCTCTAGTTTTATACAATCGTTGAAGAGCAGCATCACAAACAAGGCTACGTTCTCCTTGCAGTGAATCATCCAAGTTATAGTACCTAAGGACATTCATTAGAGAATGTATGTGGGATTCTGATGTAAAGTACAGCCGAGTTCGGACATGTCGTTCAGGAGTCTTGACATTTGCATACTTTGGATCTAAACGATATTGTGTCTCTTTACCATCATGATCTTCTGGATCCAAAGCCTGTTCATTTTATTTTCTTGAATCATCAGACATTCTCCTACATCTCTTCGCAGAATCACATTCATCATCACAAAAATTAGAAGATATGTCAGAGGATTCTTGAGAGTGCTTCAATTCTGCAACACTAAGAGCTTCTTGGCGAGTGTTTCGAAGATCAATCAGTATCTTTCCAAGCAATCGGCGTGCAATCTTTGAGCCAATTTTGAGTTTATGCTCAGGATTAATGCCATATTCATTAGGAATAACTCCATTTGCAAGCAACTGAGTCACTTTGAAGAGTTTATCCAAGCCATCAAGATGTAAGTGTGCATTGTGTATGAGGTCACACTTGCACGAGTCATAAACATCTGGGATCTGCGTGATATCAAATCGGTCCTTTCTTTCATTGTACAAGTCTCGTTCCAGCTTTTTCCAGCGCGCAAACATTAAGAGGAATCCTTCACTGCCACATGGTAATCCAGCAGCAATTCGATCAACATCCATATTCGTCTTCCGGAGAGCTTTAGCCTGATCATATGGAGGAAGAGCCTCATCTGAAGTTGTCTCGGCAAGACTTTCTTCTTCATCTTTTGCTAGTTGTTTGACTTGTGTTGTGACTTTCTTTGTAAGCGCAGCCATCCATGGAATTTCTTCATTAACTGGAGCATTTGATTTCCTGAAGTTATTATCTCATACAATCTGGCCTTGGCTTCTTCCATTTCTATGCTGGCRTTATCAAGGCCATCAAGCATGGACGAATCTTTGCTCACAAGGAAAACCAAAATTGGAGTTAACTKCCCTTCAAGATCCARAAGACCCTTCGCAAATGCTGCAGCAGACATCTGTACACGTCCCTCAAAGATTACGTGTTGGACTCCATACAGTCTATGATGTATTTTCAAATGTGCAGGCACCAGAAGGTTCTCTRGATCGAACCCGTGGATATTGTCATCTGTATACGAAGTAATTTGACCCAGGTGTCCATTGCCACCTTCACTGTGTAGCCAKATGCAATAAATTATCGGGAGTAACGTATGCATGGCTCCTCTGCCCTGTAGCTTTAGAAAAACGCTTATTGTCGTCGTCARTCTTGCCAGGGGAATCTCTCTGGCTTGTTCGCAGGAGCCATAATCGATATTCCATGCACRGCCAAATGGAAATGCAGCATGCCCATAACGCCCACCTGAGCCAGCGCGCCACCAACTAGGTCAGGTCTCTGATTCACACAATCTGCCACAAGAGGTCCACCATTATCGCCGGGAGCAAATTCAGGTAGYCGTTTTCACCATCGTTTTTAAATTGCGAAACGTGTACTCCACATTGCTTGCATTCGAGACAAGCTCCCRCCTCTGAGAGATCGCCTTTGTAGGCCGTGTCCAGTAGGGTAAKCCCCACTTTGCGATCCCATTCGTTCTTGATATGTATGCCGGCGCAAAGGAGTGGGCTTGAAACAAAACTMTGACRTATTCAAACAGTTTGCCACCAAGTCTGGTGGTAGAGMCAGAGAGCTCAGTTGYTGYTGATATATTGTGAGACAGGAGAYGGCAGAGGCATTACTGGGAAATTCGGACAYRGATTTGTCTTTCAAATACTGAKCAAATCCTACACCTAGCAGGCTCCTCAACGTCTGACAGCAATTGTCTTTATTAATCCCCGATTCACAGTAAGACCTGTCCCATGGCAATTGACGGACATAATCAAGGTTGAAMGGACAATCCRCATGAGCRTTGAACACCCAATTAAACAGCAAGAGTTTGCAGGAGGATAGTTTCCATCTTCWTTTTYGTCTTTCACAAACCCCCCATAGCCTCACTGCTTCTGATAAGAATATAGAAAATCGAGGYCGGTTGTACATATATCCAATTCAATGTACAGACCGATAAGATGACCTTAAGTTGTCCAACAAGCCTCCGTTGTTATCTCTTCCAATGATGCCAAACCTTCAACATTCAATGTTTTCAACGCAACGCATCCATTGATGTCAAGCAATTTAAGATTTATCAAATTCGAAATATTTGTCAATGTCTCCAATCCTAGGCAACTTTGAATGCCCAGATGTGGTCGAATTTGTCCTGAGGATACATGTTTGTCGTCGAGTTTCCATGCATATCAGTTCTCCACATTAAAGTCCACAATGTTCCCGGCTTAGCCTGTCCATACATGCCACCTCAGAGGGTTCTCAACATCAATAGCACTGATAAGAGGATCATCGTTCTCGGAGGTTTTGATCGAGCAAACATTAAGATCACTACGCCATCGTTTGTCTGAGACTTCACCATATGCACCGTGCCCATGCAATATGCCAGGGTTTTGCCCGTTCCATTTTATGTGAATAAACAACTGTTAGGGGAACATAAGTATGATCCATGGAAAGTATATCTCGCTATTCGCACGCAAAAAATTCAGACAGGTCATTCCAGCATTTGTTGAAAACCTCCATGACTAGCCCACCGAAACTCTAGAAAACTCATTCCCTGCTGGAAACACATTGCTGATAGGAACCACATACTCTCTGCATCTGAAGTCTTAGGAGTAAGTGATTTGGCAGAAAACAAGCAGCATGCCATATCACATACGACACTACCAACACTGAATGCCCGCATAAAACATGCAATCGTAACTTCATGTTCAGTCATTTAGTCTGGATCTCAAGAATAGTCACAGGCATGACAGAGCCATGTATAATCAACATTTTCAATAGTGATAACTTCCACCCATCAAAGTTCAAAATGCACATGCCTCTCTTAGCTAGAGGGTTTTAGAGAATCGGAAAAAGTTTAAGACTGAGTTTATTACCACATACCCAATCATGAAATGGGAGTTGATCAGGGTTATTACTACAGATATAATCATGAAAAGGGAATCGAGAGATAGAATAACAATACTGTTGAAACTTATGGGATTCTTAGCCACTACCTGTAAACAGTACGAAGAACCCCAAAGGAAACTTAGGATAAAAAAATACTGAGTAGAGCAATTTTGATATCTGTTACAACAGTCATCATACATCAACGCAACCCCTTCAGGTATATAATCAACACTGGCATGTAATAATTCCCTCTAAATCTCAATTGCATCTCCAGTCACACCCTCTGACATTTGCCTCTAGGATCCCCATCTCCGGCTCTGCAGTACCGACACCTCCATTTCATCTTAGGTATTGTCACCCGGTAGCACTCTCGCCCACATGAGTTGTACCATTCATAGCACCCTTTGGCACTTTGACACTCATGTTTTTTTTCAATCCTTTAGGGATGGGAGTCCCGATAGTCTTACATCATGTCGTGAATCATCCACATACTCCTCATTTTTCTATCTTTCCCAATGGACTCCCATATTATCTCTTCAAGGTTCTATTTTCACTGCACCTCCACAGTATCATGAACCCTCCATTTCATCCACAAATCAGTTTGCCCATCTGCAAATTTCCCTCCATTTCATCTACCTCATACAGAAACCCACCCATGAGGCCCCCACCCTCCACCAATTCTCCAAGCTAATTGTGCCCTAACTGACCCAACCATATTACATTGGGGGACCCGTTTCTGTATTTGTACACTCATCCCAAATTATTCTTTATTTGTTTGGTAAATTGTAAAAAAACCTTTGTTTGCAGCATTTACATATATTTTTGTCGTCACCTTTGGTGACCTTCTTCCCTTTTTTGGCAAACGCAACCCATGTCACCCTTGGTTGGGGCACTCCTTATCATCTACCCTTGTTTACATCATCCATATACTTTGAGTATCCCACATGCCACTTACCTCTACCCTCTGAGTTTGTTCACTTTGTCCCGCCTCTGGCACAACTTATCCCATGTCTTGTTGTCCCCCTTACACTCGACCTAGTCGAACGGTTGCGGCCACTTATACTTCGCACATACCCCCAACCAAGGGCAGTCTTGAGTCTTCATACATCTTGATTTCATCCATGTACCTCCTCAGTTCATAAACTCACCTAGTAGATTTCACGAAGCCCTTTGCTTCTTGGAGTCGCGTCCCCCTTTGTGTCGACATCAGCACAGTTTCCAGAAGGGCGACAGTATCTTGACTCTCATTACCTTTCCAATGAAAGGTCTCGGATGGCACAGGGAGAACCACCATTGCTCCCTGTTGTTGTTGATCCCCGTAACATTCAACTTCAACACTTTCTCATGTTACGTTGGGTCTTACTTTGCGACTATTAAAGTTATTTCTTATATTTGTCGAAGACCTCTGAACTTGGTTGGGCTATCAATGCCTACAGAATCTGTGATACTTATTACAGATGTCACTACCTACTGTTCAGAGTATGTTCCTCCACAGAATTGTCTTCTGCCTTTATCACGACCGCCCCCAAAGGCATTGCAGTTCTCTACATCGACACACCATTTTTTTTTTGAGTTACATGACACGAGCATGGGACATGCCCACCTCGTTTGTACACAATTTATGTTTACACACCTTATGGAAGGTTGGGTTCTACAGGTTTCCTTCTCCCTCCAACGGGTAACTCTTGGCACTCCCAATATCTCTCTCTCTTACAACGGCACTCTCAGTAGAAGAAACATTGATGAATTTCGGCTATACATATGCTCCTAACCTCATCCATCAGGGGGCATTTGTTATCACTGAAATTCTGTCCGCAAATGGTTACAAGAATCCAGCATCGTCAAACAGTTATGAGGTCACCCATGGACCAAAATTACCACAAAAGCATTTCCAAAAAGTCCAAAACTATACAACCAATGATAAAATTAAGGTGTGTTATGACTACATAGGGCGCGCGTGCACATGCGCAATCTAGAAACGCAGGAAAAATGCACATGCGTCTGATGCACGACTGTGGTCGCTAAAAGCTGTGCACATCTGAGAACGGCGCATTTATGAGATTGGTAGGCCTCCCACCCACTTCTGGTTCAGCTTCCAAGTTGATTTGACACCCAAATCTCAACTGGATCCGACTGGGTGGCTGGTCAAAGACCTAAAAATGCCCTAATTAGTCTCTTTTCACACTACAAGCCGGTTGCACAATACCTTAAAGAGGTGCTATAAAACAAGGCCATGGGTGCACTTCATTTTCAAGGAATTCATTAGCAAAGTTATGTTGCTACTATTCTCTTGAGGAATCCTCTATTCTCATCAAGAGTATACTAGCACCATTACATTGGGAAATCCATCTCACCCCTTAAGTGGATTAGCTTGGGATTCTTTCACCATTTCATTCAAAGTTGTAAGAAGAGCTTATTTGTGGGGGTCCAAGAGCCTTCCCTTGGAATAAGAAGGGACCCAAAGTCCTCTTTCTTCTTGGTGTTTTCTTTCACTAATATAATCATTTCCATTGGTGACATGAGTCTTATTGGTTTTTTGTTCTTATGTCCTTATGCTCAATAGTTTAGTTATTCTTTTATTTCTTAGTTTAATTCTTAGTTGTTTTTTAATGTTTCTTTCTCTAACCCTTTTCCTTTATAGCTGTCTTGCTTAGCTAACCCAACTAAGTTTATAAGCACCTTTGTTTTGCTCATTTAGGTGACAAAGGAGGCGCAACACCTTGCCCTGGAGGGCCCATATTTCTTCTTCAACGCCTCCACATTGTCAGTAGCAATAGCATCCATCCCATCCGACTGGTACTTCAGTAGCAGTGGGTCTTGCTCCATGAGGTAATAAGTTTGGGTATCATGGTATGTGTCACTCTGATTCTCAAAAATTTTGAATATGTGCATTTAATTATTTTTACTTCTAACGTGTGCTTGGACCTTATGCCTTTCCACTTGTCCACACTTGGGGGAATGACAGGATTCCCTAGAAATTTGGCTCCCATAGGGTTTGAGTTGCCACTAGGTGGCTTCATGAAAGTTCATCGTCCATTCCCACCATACCTATCACTTTCCATCTTTTTACCTCTCATCCATCCCCTACACTGGTTCGGGCATTGGGTTTGCCAAGATAGCAAAAGGTTGTACCTTACCTTGTGGCAAGAAAGGGCTAAAGGCCCAGAGGGTAAAAGTAGTTGGAAAAAAGATAAAATCCAAAAGAACAAAACCTTCAGATGTTTCGCCTAGGGACCCCTGAGAAAGTAATAAAAGGCTTCTCAGCAAGAAACAGAGGGACCCATAAAATAATAAAATCAAGACCTAGTTGGAGGATAGGGGGTCTCATCACAAGCCAGCCTATTAGGTCCATGGGAATGTAGTGGTATGACACTACCATTCAATTGGTCACTACGCCAAGGTAGCATCTCTTGGTGGCATATTCAAGAGAAAGAGGTTCTCATCACGACCCAGCCTTCTCATCTCCGTGAAATGTTTTTGGGTAACATTGTCACCACTGGTCACCATGATAGAGAAGTGTCCCCTAACTAGTCTCTTGAAATAAAAATCAATAATATAAAAAAAGATAAAATGCATTAAATGGGCTTGGAAACATTTGCATCCATAACAAGGTGCAGCTCACCCTCTTCAAAGGCACCCACAGGTAAGGCATACATTCCTTTGTCATCACTGTACCCGTTCCTCAAACATCCCTACACCACCTCATCCACTTACATGGCATGGATTTGTATTCACCTGGAAACATCCCACGTCCAATGAGAATTAGCCCAATAGGATGTCCTTACGTCCTCTTCAAACTTGTCTTGTAGAATAGCATAACATATTTGAGCACTTGTCTAGGAAAGAGGGGGTTTATGCACATGTTTAAATAACTTTATTATTAGATGTGATTGACATGCTATGATCCCTGTGACTTATGATCCCATGGAGGGCGTAATTTATGTTGTTGCAGAGCCACACCCGACGAACAGGTACACACGGGGAGACAATTAGTTCGGACCTCCATATGAATAAAATCCCACCAAATGGATGTTGAGACCGCAATCAGGGGTAGAGACAGATCAGAGGTTTTCACCAAAGAGAGAGGAGGATGTTCCACCAGAGATAGCCTGGCAATCCTGGACCCAGGGGGTATTTCCCTCCCACTGTGATGTAAGCCTTGGAAGGCCCATGATGTCACCTATTTGACCCTTGATGTCACCCAGCGTTTGATGGACACTTTGGAGGCATTTGTGTGCCAATTGGCATGTGTGGATTGATCCAGAGGCCTTGGGAGGCCTAACGTTTTGGTCATGGAGGCAAACGTTGCACTAGAAAGGCTTAACATCACCCTAAAAGGGCATGACGTCACATTTTATGCTTGATTTAGGATTTTAATTTGTCATTTAATGTAAAAATTGGATATTACATGTAAATTGGCCATGTCGACCTTTTTGACCTAATTTTGTTCATTGTAATTGTATAAATAAGGGATTTTCCCTTGTATTTTTTTCATCATATTTCACTCACACAAGTGTGAGGTCTAAAATCTGCGCCATAATTAGGGTTACTTGGCTGAAATTTGGTGCACACTTCTTGAAGGAGGCTTATTTTGGACTATTTTGGCATTTTTCTTGGTGGAAGTATTCAACTGGGCTATTTGCTAGATGATTCTTGGTGAATGTAAGTAAATTTTCTGCAATTCTTCTTCATTGAATGGTTATAGTTATATTTATCTTGCATTTACACTAAGATTATAAAATTTCTAGCTTAAAACCCTAGAAGGCTAAAGCACATTTTATTGTCCTTGCCTTAATAAATTTCACCTACTAAATTATGCTAGAAAACCAATTTTATTGAAGCTTTTGCTAAGAGCCTTGCCATTGCAACACCCTAGTACATTTTGCTTCATCTAAGTTGTCATCTACTTCATTTTTGAGCTAAATAAGGAGGAAAACTACTAGGACCTAGGGTTACCTACTTCCTAGTAGCCATTTTCTCCCTAGGGTTTGGTGATTGAAGCCTTGGGATACCAACACTTCAATTATTGACCCTCTTGTCTCTAGTTCTCTCATTATCATTTGTTCCTTCAAGAATTTTCGTTGTCTTAAAGGACTCCATTTACCCTAAAATAGCACTGATCTAAGCCTTGTTATTGAGTGATTGACAAAAAGTATTATCAAAACCTTTAACTAGAACTCTCTACTAACTACTCCTAACCTTAGAATAGTCTAATCTAATAACCTATTTGTTGTTGTTACTAAACTAAGCTACAGACATCTATTGCAACACTAAAAGCACCTAAAAGCAATTGAAAAAGTTGATGAATATACTGTCTTATTTGCTTCTGATAAATGTTAGTACTTTGGTATTGACAAGTAATTATTCTTGGTCATTTTGAAGCCATTTTAAGGCATTTATTGTGAAGTTATTGTCTTATAAACATTGTTGCTATAAAGTTTTGTTTGCTTCACCATATATCAACTATTGCTTTTATTGATAAAGTCCATGGTTTTATGAAATACTAACAGCAAGTTGTACTTGCAAAAGATATATTTTCTTGTTGTTTTGTTCTAGGCAGGTACATCTTAATTCTTCATTACTTCATTAATTAAAACCCTGGGACTTTCTTATCAGTGTGACTTGTGAGAGGGGACATTTTCATAGAAAACTTAACCTTTGCCTTCTCAAACCCCTAGTTCATCGGGGATGTCTCCCCTGGGATATCAACCCTAAATACAAAGAGGTGTCTTGTTGAGGTGACAGTGATAGGATAACCTCATGTTACTCCAATTTTCCTTCCCTTAACCTTTTCATTTGGAATAAGTACAAAATGTGTGATAACATTTTGGCGTCGTTGTCGGAGAACACTGAGTCAATTCTCCTCAAAGATGACACTTCTCGGTAATTCTTTCCTCAAAATTCTTTACTTTTCAAAGCTTACATGGTGACTCCACTAAGGGTGATCCCCTCATCCCTTTGATAGTTTCGAGAAAATTATCTGGCGACTCCACTAGTGACAAAATTAACCATGACTTCTCAATGGGACCCAAGAAACTTCAAACCTTTAGACATGAGTGAAATCTCGGGATACCCTCGACAAATGCCCCCTAAATACGAAAATTGGCTCCCTAGATTCATTGGTAGTGATAGGGAGCGAGTTGACTATCACATGAGTGATTTCTGGGATTTATTTCAATTCCACCATATCAGTGATGATGATGAAAATTTAGCAATGAAACTCTTCTCTACCACTCTTCATCGCAATGCTAGGAAGTGGTATGAAAACCTCCCTGATGCTAGCATCACAACTATGGAACAATTGGAAGAAACCTTTCTCAAAAGATGGGGTATTCAGTTGGAATACATCCCAGTAGTACTAAAAAGACTCGAGAATATAAAACAAATTGAGTATGAAACTATCAGACAATTCCAGGATAGGTTTGAGGATATACTATATCGAATTCCTGGAAGCCATCGTCCTGAAGACAAGTACATCGTTCATCTCTATACCAATGCACTTGTTGGCATAGGGGCAGACCCAGGGTTCAACGCTTCAACAGTGCACCAACAAAACCCTAACTATCGACCCTTTAGGCAACACCTGTGAAGCAGATGAAGTCTCACCTGAGGTAGAGGCAGGGGGGGTTGTAGGACTCAAGTGTCTACAACCAATATGGGACACATATCTGTGATCACAACGCTTAATAGAGCACTTAGCCAGTAATATGCATTAGTTCTTGAACTTTATCCACATCGCAGGTTAAACCCTTATTACAGATTAGCGCAGTAACAATACAGATCAGATACTTTCCATTAATTATCACACAACATTAGTTCATATCTAGTGTTCATTCACATCAGTAAGCACTAAGCTACAACATTAGATGCATTCATATCAACAACACTAAGCAAATCATCACATAGACAACATCGCACAAAGCATATCAACACACGGGATATACGTGGTTCACCCCAGTGTGAGGCTAAGTCCACCAACTCTTCTTCTTTATTAATCTTTGATCTCCTTACATTCATCTGCTCCTGTGCACAAAATCCACAGAGCTCAGCTTCGCACTGGACAGTTGATCTGTGCACAGCGCACTAGATCCACCTTCCTCGGAATCAGGTTAAGGCACAGAGCCAACTCCTCAATAGCACAAAGCCTTACTTTACATAACCAGATTGCACAGAGCAACTTACAATCTCTTGCACTAAGCCAAACATACTGTGCACATAGCCAACCACTACTAGTATTCTCTCCTTACATCGCTTCGCTACTTATTTATATATTTACAAAAAGGCCTAAACATGGGTAAAACCCATGGGCCAACATCACATGCTTGTTACATAAATCCTAATAACCCTTTTCTTGGTCCACAATCCCACAAAATAAGCAAGACTCTGCGATCTCTACTTTGCATGGGCGCTTCGTATTCGACCAACCTATCGAAGTCCCAAAAATGGTCAAACATGACCAATGTTTCCTCAAAACCTAGTCAAGGGCCAACATGCCCCCAACAATCACTTGTGACTCGCCCCGAGTCACTCAGATATGGGAAGTGCTACTTCAAAGGCCTCGAACTTAGCTTGAGCTTCCTCGACTTGTTGCTTCATTAGAGCCTCCTTCTCGACGAACTCCTGAATCATTTGCTCAGTAACAGGCCCTTCCATGCGTTGTTCCATTGTTGCAACCAGTTGGTCTAGTTGCGAGCCTTGTCCTTCAACTTCTTCAAAAATCATGCAAGCTTTGTCCTGCACCGGCTGGAGCCTCTGTGTCACCTCCATGACTTTGATATAGATGGCAGTAACCTGCTACTAGAATGCACATTTCTCATGCGACCTCTTCATCTTCTCAATTGCAATAAGCAGCTTCATCTATGCTTGCACGGTGGACGCCTGTTGCTTCAGCTCCTAGAGTTGTGCTTCAATTTCCTTAGCTCTGGATCTTCTACAAGGCACTCATAGGTCTGCACACTTCGATCACTCGGTTGCTTACACTCTAAGGCCAGAGCCCTGATTCTTTCTGTTGCGTTCCTAGCAGCTTCTTCCCTCTAATCGCACAGTTCTTGCGGAGTGTTGGGTACTGCTTGGATTTCTAGCTCCATTACCCTTGCTTGAAGTTGTTGAATGGCCTCAGCAATATTCCCCACTTGCATGTTCGTTGACTCTGGTACCTATTGTGCCAAGCTCGACACAGAGCGAAGTGCTCTAGTTACTGCCTCCTTGATCGCAATCTACTCTCTAAGCAGTTGGTCTTTTTCTTCCAATGTCTTCGCATTGTTCTGCTCGAACATCTCCTGAATTTCACGTTTCTCCTTCTGCGCAACTCGAAGTTGCTCTAGGACCTCCTCCTTTTCTTGATTTAAGGCCTCTGTGGCATGCTCATTTTCTTCTTGGACACAACGAAGTCGAGTCTCGGTTTCATCTGCTAGCCTTCGTAATTGGGTGGGCTCATCCCCAATTCTGCAACTTCCGATGACGAAGGTGCAACTTCCTTGCGCCCCTTCCCTATTCTGTCATACAGTGTTTCTTGCTTCGCTTCATGTCTATGTAGGATATCCTCTGAAGCATCTTCCACAGCTGCGATGATGATATCAACATCATCCACTGTGAGCACATTCTTTGATTGGGGTTTATTGGCTCGGGCCTTCTTCCATGTTGAGGGTTTCTACAAAGAAACCTTCCTTTTCTTTTATGTCTCAACCTCTATAAGGGGATCCTTCGGCGATGTCACTTCGCTTGTTTCTTGCTTGTCTCCTTCTTCCCCTCCTTCCTCTCGGTTCACTTCGTCTCCTCCTCCTCCTGCAGGTGAATCAGATCTAGTTTCCTCTGATGCATTGTCCTCCTCATCAGTTTCTATGTTCTGCGTTTCGTCCTTTTTCTTCTTTTTCTTCGCGCTAGCCTGTCCATCATGCTCGACCCGGGTGACCAATGGACTGCCTATGATGTCAGGGTCAGAGAGTTTTACATCTTCCACTGGTACAAGGAACTCTACTGGCCATTCTTTAGTGATCTCTTCCATGTCTTCATCGATCAATTTATAATAAGATTGTAGCTTCTCCTTACTTTCATCCCTGTGCGCAGTGATGTAGACGAAGTGTCAGTCTGCGCAAAACTTTGCTAGTGGCTTGTACTGATGCAAAGTGTTGGGTGTCATCTATGGGAATGCTTCAATGGCATGCTTCAATTGTAGGTAGTAAGCGTGAAACACCGCATTCGATTGACACTGCTTCGTCATATCATTTGTGTACCACAAGGTGGAGAACCTTGCAGCCAACGGCTCCGATGGCTCGACTTCTGGGAAGGGTGCTCCTTCCAACATTTTCCAGGTGACAAATGTGATTAATATTAGTAGCTAACTGAAATGAAACTCAGACCCTTGATCTTGCATTTCGCGATAGTCCTTCTCCAACTCGTTGACGAGGTAACGCGTCTAGTTCATTTGCATTCCTTCTACGCACTTCCCTGCAAGGTCCACTACGAACCATGTGACCTGTGTCAGCCGGTTCTTTTTTACGAGCTTACCAGCTATAAGCTGACAAGCTAGGTGCATTGTACCATCCTGGATGGAGGCTACCTTGTAGCCTCGCTTGCCCTTCTCTACATCTCCATAGGCTTCCTTTATGCGTTGTGCCAGGGAACGATCTGTAGCCTTCCCCGGGTAGAAATGTTGAGGGTCTGGTCCCTGTATGTTTAATCCAGTGATTAGGTGGATCAGCGTCGGATAAATAGTGAAGCGCCTATCTAACCAAAGATAACGACCATGATAGCACGAAAGGCGGAGTTTAATGCAAGAGTTAACCTTCTGATTTCGGCTGAAGTGGGGGATCTTTATCACGCTCAAGATCGTGGATCGCGCAAGCTCCTTAATTCATGGTTGGGGAACTATTCAAGGCTTCTTCCCAGTCATCTTCATCATGTACCTATGCGGTTAAACGATCGCATAGTTCTTCCTATCTCTGAGGTTGAAGTCACTGATCTTGAGAGCTGGGATCAGTCCCAATTGCGTGTATCCCCTTCGGGAGGTACACAGTGATTATTGTGTACTTGAAATCCCTTGGGATGTTGTCACGGTTCACCGCGCCAGCCAAAGGTGGTATGTAGTATGGCAAGACTGACGGGATCTGCTTTGCATTAGCCAGATCATCGTGGTGTTTGCTTCATTTCTCAGAAGCACGGCCAGAACATCGTCCAATTGATGGGGATGCTTGCAATCCACCAGTCGACAATGCATGTATTCCTACAGACATGACTTTCTCAACCATGAGGTCTATCAAAATATCCTCCACAGACTTCTCTAGCGTGCAATGCTTTCCCGACATTCACTCTTGTAATCAAGGAGATCGGGTAGGTGAACAGACAGACAAGGTAATAAAAGGGACGGCAAGGTCTAGACAGCACAGCGCGGTATGCAATCAATTCTCTGTTAGCTTGGATATCTCTGTTTGCAAAAAGTGGCCCCAATGCAACATCCGTCGGGTTAAATAAGCAATGTCATAATGGATTCCTTCAATGGACAGGAATGCATCAATCAATACGAATCAGGTCGTTATGGCGTGGTCTCAATGGTTCAACGGTGGTCTTTCTGGCAATAACTGTGTTTCTAACCATTATAAAGTGCCATTCTAATGGTCGGGACTCCTCCAACTGTCATATAGCTTCATTGTGGAGAAATACCATTCTACATGGTTCTGCTATTCCGGTGAGGTCCGAGTTCTGCAAGCATGCCTTTTGCGAAGTCTTCTCTTGAACTTCCTGCAATTTTTCTAACTTTGTTTTCTTCTTACTGAGCTTTCTTGCCTTCTTTCCTTTGATTTGTGTTTTTGGATTCCTCTTTCCATTCTTATTCTTATCTTCTCTTAGCGTAGTAACTTTGCACTGCGAAGGGTCTTTCAAAGGGTCTGAAGGTAATACCTCTTCTCTTACTATTTCCGAGGTGGATGCACTTCTTTCCTACATGGACAGGTTCTTTAAGCCTTCTTGTGTTCTTTCAACTTCCACAGCTAATTCTCTATCCCTATGTTGCTCGACTTATCCTCTTGTTCTTGTATTAGTCACTCTACTTTTCTAGCTATGAGGTCCCTTAATTCTTGCTTCTTCGGTTCTATAGCTTCCTCCTCTGCTTTCCTTCATCTCTGATCTTTCTCAATCCAAGTCTTTCCTACTAAAAGGGGGAAAGGGTTTTTGTTCTCAACAAACTTAATGACTTAAAATTCTTCTTCGGTCGATGTTTCATAAGCAGTCATAGGTACATTAGAACTCTTCCACATAGGTTTATCATATTTCCTTTAAACAAGCCTATCCTTCCCAATGAAAGTATCGTAGCAAGCTTTCCCAAAATTTCCCAAGTTCTTTATGGCATGATATTCACCTATGTTTCCTCATCCAAGACACAGTCTATGTCAAAGTCTCATATTCTTGTTTCTATGCTATGTTTCCCTTTTAAGATCTCTGGTAAACTGATGTCTTTGTGATCATTCAGTGTTTATTTCAGTTGTAATAACACAGTCTCTGATTCTTTCTGGTTTTCTAACATATCCTTAGTCCCTTGACCTTCTTCATAGTTTTCTTGTCTCGTGTTCATCTTTTCAACTTTGGAAATCATTCTAGGACAATCCTCAACTTTGTGACCAATAGATTTACAACAGAGACAAATAGGACCTATACCAGGGCATTCCTTAGCAAGATGTCTTGATCTTCTGCAATTATAACACAGTGTCAATCCTCTCTTTGTTTTAAATGATCCCCGACATTTCCCGTACTACACACTTGGATCACAGCAGTGGACCTGCAATCTGCAAAAATTCTTTCTAGGTTCCTACATCCACTTGTTAGTCCAAAAATTCTTTCTATGCATAGGAATAACATATCTTTCACTATCGTCTTCGAGGTGTAGGACAGTCAGTGACAGAGTGTGTTGTTAAGGCACTCTGTGATATTAAAATCACCGGTTCGAAACCTGCGGGGACAAAAAATCTAGCCATGTTAAGGGTTGGTGTGGCTCAAGTTGGGTGCGATCCTCAGGTGATTTTGATGGCTTAGATGCCCCTGAGTCTCGGTTTCTCAAACCACGTGCTAGTCCCGCAGGTCACGGACAAACTAGCAAACAAAAAAAAAACATATCTTTCACTATCTCTATCAAATTTATTCAGATCAAATCTTTCTTCTAGTTGTGCCCTAGTTTTCAGATTATGACAAAATCTATCAAACATACCTAGATTCATACTTCCGAAGCAAAAAATTCCACTTATATTACCTTTACCAGAGCACAAAGCTTTAAGATCTTACCTATTTTCTTCAGATCGGGCTTATTTCTTAGCATAGAGCTTCGTAAGTCAAGTAGAATATTGCGCACTACAGTAACACATCTACGCACTGAGCTTTATTTTCTCTTTAGTTCCCAGCAATCACAGTTTCAGGTCCCGGCAACGAAACCATTTGTTGGCACAGGGGCAGACTCAGGGTTCAACACTTCAACAATGCACCAACAAAACCCTAACTACCATCCCTTTCAACAACACTTGAGAAGCGGATGAAGTCTCACCTGAGGTAGAGGCAGGGGGGTTGTAGGACTCAAGTGTCTACAACCAAGCCGGGACACAGATCTGTTATCACAACACTTAACAAAGCACTTAGCCAGTAATATTCATTAGTTCTTGAAATTTATCCACATCGCAGGTTAAACCCTTATTACAAATTAGAGCAGTAACAATACAGATCCGATACTTTCCATTAATTAGCACACAACATTAGTTCAGATATAGCACTCATTCACATCAGTAAGCACTAAGCTACAACATTAGATGCATTCATATCAACAGCACTAAGCAAATCATCATATAGACAACATTTCACAAAGCATATCAAGACACGGGATATACGTGGTTCACCCCAGTGTGGGGCTACGTCCACCAACTCTTATTATTCTTTATTAATCTTCAATCTCCTTACATCCGTCTACTCATGTGCACAAAAGCCACAAAGCCCAGCTTCACATTGGATAGGCAATCTACGCACAACGCACTAGATCCACCTTCCTCAGAATCAAGTTAAGGCACAAAGCCAACGCCTCAATAGCACAAAGCCTTACTTTACATAACTAGATTGCACCGGGCAACTTAAAATCTCTTGCACTAAGCCAAACATACTGTGCACATAGCCAACCACTACTAGTAGTCTCTCCTTACATCACTTCGCTACTTATTTATATAATTACAAAAAGACCTAAACATGGGTAAAACCCATGGGTCGACATCCCATACCCGTTACATAAACCCTAATAACCCTTTGTTTGGTCCACAATCCCGCAAAATAAGCGACATTTCACGATCTCCGCTTCGCCTGGACACTCCGTCTTTGACCAGCTTGTCGAAGTCCCAAAAATGGTCAAACATGACCAATGTTCATGTACTATACCAGATATAAAAAGTATGCAAAACAGAAATAAAATGCTAGAAATGGAAAAACATCAGTAATATAACCAACATAATCTCCATAATAACATAGAAATGATATAAGAACAACAACATAAATAGCACTTTGATTCAGAAAGCAATGTTCACGGGCCTCTTCGAGGGGGCAACCTCCAGTGGAGCAGCGCTCTATTACAATAATCTCCAACCTAGGGTTTTCATACCCTCGACCCTTATTTATACTAAATATGTCTATCAAGAGAAGCGTTTAGAGGAAGATCCTTCTAAAAGCGGAAGCTTCTATTAGGTCTTCTTACATTCACCTTATTCTATTTTATTGAAAGGCCTTATTAATATTGACCTTTATTACATCTGAATATATTGGTCTACCAATGTGCGAGTTAGGACCCTAACAT
>ML828249.1:0-29263 GCA_009831015.1 Picea engelmannii
CGTTGTGTGCTTAGGATAGATAGGTTATAGTTAGGAGCTCCTGGTACCAGTTAACAACATTAGATTTGTTTTCCAGATTAGATAGCATTAGATTTGCTTTTCTGTAGTTAGCATTAGATTTGCTTTAGCATTAGATTTGATTTTCTGTAGTTAGCATTAGATTTGCTTTAGCATTAGATTTGCTTTTTTATAGTTAGCATTAGATTTGCTTTAGCATTAGATTTGTTTTCCAGTTAGATAGCGTTAGATTTGTTTTTTCTGTAGGCAACACTAGATTGGTTTTGAATGCACAGAATGAACGCAGTTCAGACAGTACTCTGTGTGTCATGACTGAAATGATAATGCTGATGGTAGATGGTTAAACACAGAGTTAGAATGATTTTGTAGAATTGTGCTTTTTAACNGAAATAGCAATCTGAGCCTTTGAATACTAGACTGTTTTGCTTCTGTTTATGATTCCATATGAGATGCTCGGTTTTGAGTTAGTCATCAGAATTCAAATTCTTAGAATAGGGGTGTGCTTTATTTTTAGGATAGCATTCGAATAAAAGACTAGACACTTGCCTGCACATACTGTGTATCAACTCGAAGTATACCAACCCTGGTTTGACAATTTAGTGATTCAGGACACTTAAAAGCTACAATTTAGCAGCCTGACATGGTGTTGGGTTTGTCTTGATTTTAAATGACAAGAGATATTATAAAGGCCTTTTAATGGGTGACATAGGTACAAATACAAAGGCAGAGATGATGGGATTGTGGGTGTTGTTACTCTTTTCTCATAAATTGCATGTGGTTTCATTACATGTCCTGGGAGACTCAATATCCTCATAGAGTGGATTACTCACAAAGAAAATCTTCAGAATATACTCCTAGATCAATGGGAACACTAAATCAAATAACTCCTACATACTTTTGAGGAGTTAAAGTTTCTACATGTTTACAAAGAATTAAATATGAAGGTATATATGTAGTCAAAAAGAGATTTAATTGGTACACCTAGTGTATGCTATTTTGAGGAATTTTGTAATGGGTCCCTCTGGTATAGACGTTCTATAGTACTTTTTTAATGTTGAAGTAATTATAATATTATGAATGTAATGTTGATAGTGTTAGGGATATTGTAACTGGTTAAGTTGATAGGACGACATTAATTTACTTTCAATTATGATGAACATGTTATTGATTTAGAAAGATAGTTTTGGGAGATGAATTTTGTATCATGATATAATAGTGGTATGGAAAGTATTTAAACCCATGATTTGACCTGGAAATGTTGAAAGGCAGATTTTGAAAGATGTCAAGTTATATGTATTCCTTGATTCATAATGAATAGCAGGATACCATATATATATATATATATATATATATATATATATATATGCCATTTTTCAAACAAAATTAATATTATAAAAAACACTACAAATTGGAATATTAAATCGAAATCTATTTAAGATTTTAGGGATTCAAAATTATTTCTATTGTATTTAATGTTTTTGGGCCCGAGATATGATCATTTTCATGACGGTTATTATACATTTTTTTCATATGTATGTATGTGTTTTTCATCTTTTGAAGGATCGTTTTGAAGAATTTGATGATAAAATGGTATGATCGGCATAAGGTACGTGTAATTCATGGTTAATGATTAAATCAAGTTTAATTCATCATGTTCTATGATTTCCAAGAGTTAATTCGTGTTTTTTTGCTATTACAGGGAAAAACGCACCATGTTTCCAGTTACGGCACTTGATTCGGCACTCATTCCAACACTCATTTCAGTACCTGATCTGGCACTCATTCCAACACTAAGCTCCAAACAACTCAGTTTCAGTTGTCCAAAGAAGGTGATTATGGGCTTGCTCCGTTTTGTCAGTTAAGACATCATTTATTGTAATTTGTCAAAATTAGAAGTGGTTAGACCCTCCTGTGGTCGACCACTTGGTCTGTAAGCTTATAAACACTGCTAGGATGATCATAAGATTGTTAACCAAGGAGAAGAACCGGTGTATTAGAGACAAATTTGTTTTTTCTCTGTTTGGATATTTTACATTGCCATGATTGTGCCAGAACTTCGTTTTCAAGCTTTAATGGTGGATTTGCCTTGTTAAGCTCATGGTGTTCTTCTAAAGAGTGACCACGAATTGCTGGGGGGGGCACCAGTAGTCTGGTAACTCTTCTTTAGTTTATTTATGCATTTTTGTAGTTTAGTTGTCTCTCTTTATTTCCTGTACATGCATTTTTCTTTTGTTATTTAACTTGTTGTTGTAGTTTAAATTAATTTAACTCTCTTTTGCAGGTTAGTATGAAGGCTTGTGCTAACATGAATTGATCTTGTAGTTAGGAACAGATCTGTAGATCCCTAGACTAACCCCATGTGTAGTTAGATATTAGATTACGTTTTCATTTATAATTGTAGAATCAAGTTTAAAACTGAGTTTTTAATTGGGTTTTCTTTGACAAGGGTTTGATGGATGGATAGAATTGATTTTAGTTTTTAATCATAGCTTGCTTATTTCATTTTTATATAGAATTGGCTTACCTAGTTGTTGGTTAATGTAATTGTTAGTTTACTTTTAATTTATGTTTTTAAGCGTTTCTTTCTTGCAGTTTGAATTGTTAGAATAGATGTAGTATAGTTTCATTTATGTAATTTCCTTTCCTAGGATTAAAATGCAATTGAATTTCTTAGTTAATGGTTGAATCTAGTTTTTCTTATGTAGCATAGAAGTGTAAATGATGATCTCGTTATGTTGTTGATGGTTCATATATGAATATGCAGGGTATTTAACATTGTTTTGTCATGGCTAAACTCTTATTGGATTGTTTGATCCATACCTTTCACTTTTCCATTGAGATTAGTGTTGAGTTCATACCACTGGAATTATCCTTTGTTGTCAAGTGCCATTGAGATATCATCCGACACCGAATACATTCACACAACCACCATCATTATATTTGAATTGTCATAGGTTAAAAGATAGTTTTCCTTCTTTCATAGATATAATTTCTTGCTTTCATAGGTTAGAATAAAGTTTTATTGTTGTTGTAGGATAGATAGACTTTGCTTTGATAGATTAGATAGCAATTTTCTCAAGAATTAGTTGTTAGTATTTCTTGCTCTCAATAGACTAGATTTCCTTTCATGCATTGCATTGAACATTTAAATTTCCTTTCATGCAAGAGAAATAGTTTTGCATTAGGCATTTATTCCACTTGCCTCTTAGGCTAGATAGTTGTTCAATGAGAATTTTTCCTTGCAGTAGTTAGTTGTCTTTTCTTACTTGTCTTTTGCTTTAGTAGGTTAGTTAGGTGTCTTTGCTTACTTGTCTATTTGGTTTAATAGGTTAGATAGGTGATTTTGCTTACATTCTTATTTATTTTCTTTCATAGGGTAGTTTCTCATTGAATGTAGGTTGGCAAGTTAAAGAAGTTTACTTTTTTCATTTGCTTATTATGCTTAGTAGTTTTCTTTTGCTTATTGTTGAACTAGTTTTCTTTACATAGGGTTTTACTTGCTTTCTTAGGAACTAGCCATCGATCCTTGGCCCAAAAGTACTTAGGTTACCTAGTTTCAAGTTGCTTAGTAGGGTTTGCTCATTAGATAGGTTTTCTTGAGTATATTAGCCTTAGATAGATGCTTTCATTAGTTAGACTATACTCCTACCAACCTTTTACCTTTGGGATATATTTTTATACAACTCTAAGTTTACTTACCCCGGGTTCACAATTTAATTGAGGGTAGTTTAGTGTATTTTTTAGTACATATAAATCACCTAACATTTTGGCACCATTACTGGGGAGTTGTCTCAAGGTAAGAAGTAGTTAGGAAATAGATTATCCTTATACCTTAGCATTATTTTGGTGGTGGGGGAACTTTAAGACGAGAGGTAAGAACATGCACATCTGCTATAGTAGGTTCCCCCAAACCCAATAGTAGTTTTTCCTTTTTCATTTTTTTGTTTATGAATAGACCCAGAAACCAAATGGTAGTTTTTTCTTTCTTTCTTTCATGAATAGGCCTGGAGACCCACAAGGTAGATTCATTAAATCAAAATCTGACCTTTCAACCAAGGTTCCTTCTAATCTCTTTGGGGGAAGGAACATTCCTCTTATAAAATCTGCAGACTGATACCGAAAAATAGGAGCTAGCTCAAACCAAAGAGTTAAAGCAGTCTCTAAAGAGACTAAAACAAGGAGCACTATAGAACAAGAAATTGAGGCATCAGTAATAGTGGGATAGCAACCAAGACCACTCAAGTCTTCCACAGAACCAAACAATACAAACTTTGTTTTATTACCACCATCAGGAAATCATAACTTTGTGGACATCATCTTTGTGTGAACCAATTTTTATCAAATGACAAGATGAACTCGAAGATGACCATTAGTTTGGAAGAACTCTCTCAAATCCTAGCAACAACTGGGATTTCTTCGTTTCAAGAAGAACATATTTTGGCAACAGCCAAACTTGTATCTACCTCTCCCGAAATATTAGAAGAATTAAGGTCCAATGAGCTACACAATGATTTTCCTCACCAAAATGTGAAGGAAACTGAAAAATTATGGACTACATCCAATGGAGAGCAATCAATCAGACCTGAGATTAAGGAGTTCTCAACATCCATCTCAACAGATCCTTTATGTACTTCAGAAATCAATCATCCAAAAGAAGAGGATTTGCATAGCACGATGAAGGAGAGAACATAAATTATTGTTTATAAACATCAAGATTACATTGAAATTTGGTTTCAAGAGATCATCAGGCCACAATACTATTCTCTTCTTCAACATCTTTGGATGCCCAAACAAGTAGGTTGGTTGCTTCTTCATATCTAGGTAATCATTGTGGTAACTTTTTCATATATGGATATGAGTATGTTTCTTATCTTGCTCCACACATGGTTAAATTGGAAGAGTTCTTAAGACTTACACTTGAATAAATATTTTCCCTTTCTTTTCAGGTAGGGTAGGATAGTAAATAAAAGTTGCATATTGCTAGTTTAGCTTAGAGTATAATGCAGCATCATTTTACATTTTTTTTTATTAACTATGAGATTCATGTTCCTATGACTTGATCTCATTGATCTCATTAGTTTATTATATTTTAGAGTGTGGTTTTTGCAAACAATTTTAGAGATCTCTATAGGTATTTATCTCACCAGGAGTAGACAATTCAAGGAAATATAAAAGAAGGATTTTTCTTCAAAACATTGTTACACTTGAACCCTGTTGTCTGCTAAGCATCAAATGAATAATGAGTTGTTGTAATTAGCCATGTTTTTGCAGAGAATTTCATCTTCTTTTTCTTCAATCATTTCAAAGCAGTTGCTCTTGAAACTCTTCACCACTGTATAAGGAAGTGACACCATAACCATCAAGCTTAGAGGTCTCTCGTACAATTTTTCCAAGAAACCTAAGTAAGTGAGTCAAGTGTCTTTATCAAAGAGTAACAAGGAGATCTAATTAGCAATTAGTCATGGAAACATCACAAAAAATTACAAAAGAAGAAAGTGAGTTGGGCCTAGAGATACCTTTATGTTCTTTCTCAATGGTACCATCCACTACACACTAAATAAATTGATTATATCATATATTTATATAGGCCACATCCTCTTAAGTACCCCTTACATTAGGACAATTACTAAGGAATATAACAGAAATTCATCCCCTAACATAAATACCATCCCAATTGAAAAAAAAAAGAGAAAGAAAACGTTGTTTCCAGAGTTGTTCCCCCATTTTCTTGCATAAATAATATTATACGAAAATCTTAAAGGATGGAGGGCCAGTCTCTGAGGGTTTAAGAGGCTAACCCGTCAGGATACTGAACAGTTCTGCTGGCAGCGGGTACCGGCTTGTGGTATGACTAGGTAAACCCGCCGGAGTACTGAACATGCTTGCTAGCAGCGAGGCATTCTACCTAGCGAGGATGGTAATCTACAAAAAATAAATAATAAATTTAAACTTGTCCTGATGTACAGAATTACTTGCAAAACAATTTGACATGAAGTATGTATGGTTAAGATAACGTTAATGAACTCCATAAACTTGCCATTGGGAACTAACTCTGATACTATATTGAAAATCTCTAGCCTACCTCTTCATATCTATATATAGGATCTCTTATCCTATAGGTGGGGCCATATTCTAACCATCTCGTCAGACCAATCTGTGGAATTTATCTTTACTCTTTACAAACTGTAAATCTTCAGTTATCAGGAGAACTGACTGGTTTCCTATATTTTGTATTGTGAGGTGTCATAATACTTAGGTGTGGGGGAGTCGTTCATGAGTTGAAAAATGATAACATTGCCTATAATAAATAAATCTTTGTAAAAATTCATGTATTGTTTTCATGATACAGGTTATTACAACAACAATCATTTTATTTTGAAGTGCTAAACTCTTATGTGCTATAAATTGTTGTGTATGTCCTTAACAGACCACGTTGTTGGTTTAAATTTTTTACAGGATGTTCATTGTAGGTTTGAAATTACATTACTCTTAGCCTGCCTCAACTCCTATTCACTGTGTTCCAGGCCTCTGATGAATCAATTGCCTCAGCCACAAAGATCCCAAGAGTTGGAGACCATTGATTTTAACACCACTAGTTTCCAAGAGAAAGTTATAATAGTGTTTTCAAAACCGAATTTTAGAACATCTCTGGAGCTAATGGATAGTCCAAGGAGTGGATAAAAGAGGAGCTAATCAACCCTCTCATAGTCATCACCAGATTGATTACATGTGAAGGTAGATATTCCATCTTTAATGCCTGTCAATGTCAATTACTAGATCACTTTCAGTTCAATAAGCCATTGAATATCCCATTTTAATTCTTAAAGAGTCTTGAGAGGATGTATTCCCAAGTGAGGAATAATGCAACCAATCCCCATAACAACCTATTTCACCATAGCCTTATCAAACTACTTGTCTTAGTTGAGTTGGAAAAATAGGAGAAAACATGGGATGAGTTCATTTACTAATTTGCAAACCCTCATCCTACAATCAAGATTAGCAAGAAGACTCTTGATCTAGGGACTGTTACTCCACCCAAACCCTCATGCTCAAGCTATTCCTTTATCGGAGATACTTGTTGATATCCCTACATCCTCATCGGGAAAAAAGACCAAGAAGCCTATTGTTAATTCATGGCACGAGGACGTGCCATATCTTCGGTCTAGGGATAGTTTTCCTGAGCTAAAAATGATAAGCATTGCCCATTTGTATAGCAAACCCATGAGAAGAGGAAGTAGGATTTCTGTCAAAATTATGTCATACTGTCTTTTTACAAAGTATTGGGATATTATATCAGCAGTTGTTTGTATTGGTATGATAAATTATCTACTGCTGACATCATTTTGTGTGTTATAAGCTCCTGTGCATTTTTATGTTTATGCTATAGAAGACTGCTTATACTTAACTACTCTTTGTGATAAATATGGAGCGATTACAACTGCTAAATACTTATTGTCATATGTGTTCCAAGATTATGAAAAGAGGATAAGTTGTTTGAATTGTTACATATTGATGACAGACAATAAAAAATTCTCCTATTCACCATGCCTACCAGTACAAACAAATCCTTTTGTTAGTATCTGTCAGTTATGCTAGTTACCAGTGATCACATTTACTCTTTCATGTGATTGACAGGGTTATTAGGTCAAATTGTTATATTTTCAAAATAAAATTTGACATATATTGGTTGTAAAATTGTCATTGGTGTGACTAGGTGTCATTACTATGCCATCCACTCATCCAAGGTCATAAATATTCATCATGGTCATATCATCATTCCTTGTCATAAATTTTCAAATGATTGTCTTGGTCAAAGTTCTACTTAAAAATTGGTTTTTGAATTAAGGAAGATGAATATGACAAAAGTGAAAGAGGATTTTGTCAATAATAGACCAATAAACAAACAACTCCTTCATTTTATGCACAGGTCTTATTGTTTGAGAAAAATCTCCCAAATACAGTCACTATAGGAGGGTTTCTACACATTTGGATAGCTTGACTCGAAGTCAGTTTTTCATAGGTTTGGAGAATGCATTTGCAGTTCTTGATGGTTCCATTGTGTATCAGACATCATAAAATTTCCACCCATACCACTTTCAGCCCAAAATTCCTCTATGAAGACCTCCAAAATTCCTATCAAAGACCACGTTGCGTTTCTGCTAAGAGCACACTATGCTTCTGCAAGTTTTGAGTAACCAACTTCAAGCTGGTATTCTGAACAAATGGGAAAGTAATTTTGAAACATGGAGGAGGTTTTTGTTCATAAAATACCAATATACCATAGCCTCTCTCATTTTTTTAATATAATTTATTTTTTGGGATATATTCTATCATCTTAGAGGCCTATGCTTTCAGAAAATAAAACACTTTGTTTTTTCCCTGTTATGGTCATATTTTATTTTTGTGTTTTCCTAATAACAGGGAATGAATTTTTGAAAAAAAGAGAGGTTTTTATCAAGGAAATATTACAAAACAATAACCTCATTTTTTAAATATAAGTTATGGTTTTTGATATATTCACATCTCTTAGAAGCCTAGTTTTTCAGAAAATAAGACACTTTATTTTTCCTATTTTAGTCATGTTTTCTTGGTGTGTTTTCCTAACAACTGAAAGTGAATTTTTAAAAACCAAGAGAGGTTTTTTTCAATAACATATTCAAAAACAAAAACCTCTCTCATGGTTTACATAGGTTGCACTACCTTGTAGTTATAGGTGTCACTTTAATACCTATTTTGCACAAGTTCGCCGGGGCAGAATTGTTGCGCTTATGGGAAGTCACTTTTGGAACTAATTATTGCAGAGGTAAAATTGTTGTTTTGCATGGTTTAAGAGATAAAGGGTATAATATACATCTCAAGGCTTCCTCACATGTCATCATCAGCCTCAAAAAACTCCAAACATTCCAGTTCAAACTTAGAGAGCATGAAACACTGAGTTGTCATTTACGCCAGGATAATGTTGTGCTACAACCCAAGTTGAATTCTCTACGGCATTAGGTTGATGATATTTTTTATCACTCCAAGAAACTCTTTGAGTTTGTGGCTCAAAGATGCTTGGTAACTTAAGGTAAACCTGTTTTTTTTATTTTGTATGTGTGGATCAATGGGATAACTCAAATACAAATATGGTATTCAGACAGTGGAAATGAGAATCAAATGAACCAGTGCTCTCAAGGATCAATAATCAGATGATATCTTTAAAGTGGGTGAGAAAACAATGCTTATAAACCAAATACAAATGTAGGGTTTAATAAACAATGATAAGAAACTATTAATCAATTTATGAGCTAACCAATGAGATGATAGTCATTCTGCAGTTGAAACAACTTGAACAAGAATACAGAAGGAAACATGAGAATCTGACATCAATAGAGAGAGAAAACTGTGATATGTATTATCATATGAAAGGTATTTGATGATTCATCGTTTCGATGTCCTCTTATCCTTTAAATCACTCAAAAACCTCTCTGTTTGAACTCAAATCTTCAAAATTCTTATTCTGTGGTTTCACCAACTATTTTGCCTTAGAATTTTCTAATTAGCTGATGAAAGCTCTGCTTTTCAATAGCTAATTGGTTATAATTGTGCCTTCTATGCTGGTGAAAGCTCTGTTTTAATTAAAAAGGAAACCCTTTCGTATTCAAAACTATTGTTCCATCAAAAATCATTGTTTATTTGATTGATGTCCCTGCAAATTTACAGCAACCTGTGCCAACACCTGTAAATCTAGATGTGTGGTAATTTTTTCCTTCAACTTTTTGATTTTCCTCTTCAGGTGCTTAGTTAACCACCATAAGCTATTATAATCCTTTGTAATATTTTTCTTCTTCTTCTTATCCTTTATAATTTGAGTTTGGGTCTCAAAACCTTGCCAGAAGAGAAGGTGTTGTCAAGTTCTTTCTCTTTGTCTCAGTTCTTCCAAGATGATCATTTTAATAGGCCATAATGACAAAGGGAATTTTTTATGCTGAATGGTTCGGCTCTGATCTTATTACACACCTTGGTTAGGCTTCTATGAAGAAAGAAAGGAAAATTTAGAAGGACCTTCCCTGTCAAGTGATCTAGGAGTCTAAAATGATATAACAATAACTTGTCATCCTGCCCTCTGAGGTTAAGTATATCTGAATGCCTTTGAACAGATCTTGCCATTCATGTTCAAGGTAAGAAATAGGGATACTTTTATTCCAGGTTATACTTCAGAATTATGTCTTGAGGTATGATCTAAAATCCAAATTCTTCGGTCACTGTTGTTTTAAACCAATTTTGGCCTGTTTTAGGTAAGCAAGTTGCTGAAGCGATGGAAGCTTCATCAACTATCAGTTCCAGAGAGCCCACTATAGATTTTCTTCCATCGTATGACTTTGAAAAAATCTCTGCTATCGCCTAGTGATAGCCTTCCTGCAACCTTTCCACATATGTCATACAACCTGCGTCTGAGAAACGCTTTCGCATCTCTGGATAAGACTGCAAAAAAGATAAATTGTCTAATTCTTTCCTCAGAAGTCGTCCTCCTTGCTTCCTTGCCATATGAAACTTAATCACCATCTAATTTTCACATGGTTGAAACAATAAACTTCTTAGTAAGGAAAGGGTTGGCACTGGTGAAAATGACCCTGTGTTATCAATGAAATATGGAACCCCATAATAGAATTTTTTGAACACCGTGAGTTTGAAATAGGAAATGGTGATTTAATTTGATGTCATCAGATAACTGGTACATTATCCTCTAGTTGCAATGATGATTAAGAGTGTATCATGTATTCAAACCCTTCTCTGTCCGTCCCACGAAATTTGTGAGCACAATCTATCATGATGTCCTGCTAGAATGTGATGAAAATGTGTCACCACTCAATTGTGTCCATTAACTCTCCATGATGATCATATGATGTGTGTTTGGAATATCCTTTTTGGGTTTCTGGAGTCGTTGGAGGAGAACCCATATTATCACTTTCACCTCTAAGAGTACACTTTAGTTGTTGAAACTTGAGGCTTTTACCAGCTAACTTCAACTTCAAAATAGAGGTTAGTTGTTGAAAATATTTTTCTTGATTTTTGAAAAGACCTCTTGATGATCGATTTATTTCTAGGATAACATCTTAAATCCTATACTTTGACACTTCTAAATTCTAAAATTTATATAGGAACCTAATTTATGACCATGCTATCAGCTACAAAAAGGATCAAATTGACTGATTCATTTTGGGAGATAACATTTGGCTCCAGCTGGGATGGAGACCTCCCTGTGAGGTTTCCAAAAACCTAGTTTGACTCAGTAGCCTTATTTACAACTTCAAATCAAAACTATTTTTACTCAGTATTCCATTGGGCATGGATTTATTGACGAAAACAAAATAAAAACAAAACTGAAAAGGATATGTACAAATAAGCAGGCTTTAAGGAAAGCCTCATGAAAAGTAGAGTTTCAAAAACCGCCCATTGAATGGGCCACCTGTTACACATCGAAATTACTCACTTCGATAGTGTTGCAAGTGTCGTCATTACAAGTGTCGCAAGTGTCTCATTTTTCTCACAAGTGTCGCAAGTGTCAAGGAAAGAATACTGCCATGATGCCTATGTCGTGCCTATAATGACATGAGAAGGACACTTGAAACACCTCAAACACTTGATCTGGAAGAGGAGGAATGGTTAATTGCACTTATGGACCTCTTTCCATCTGAAAGCACCCAAAAAACTGAGTTTCTGGAGGAGAGCGCTCCCCTATACCTCTCTCAGGAGTGTTGGCGACCACCTATAAGCTATCAAGGAGAGTTATAACACTCATTTGCCCTTTTGCAGGAGAAATCCTACTCTTAGGAGTCTTGGCGCTCCCCTATACATTACTAGGGAGCGCTATAACGCTCTGATGCCCTTTTTAAGGGAGAACTACCTATTCTGGGCAACAATTGGTTTATTGAGGTGAATGAGGGGAGGATCTTTTCAATCTTGGAAGGCAGTTGGATTCGAACCCTGTTGGCAGCCATATTAATTCCTAACTTTTTCCTTACAAGCTTCCTACAAAAGGGTTTTGAACCCTCAATGCTCGTCGCAACTTTTTAAAATGACACCATGATCTTTCGCTTTTGCATACCTGCTTTTCGTTTTCATTTTCACGACTGCAAGCATGAAAACCCACAGTTGGAATTCATGTTGATTGCATTAAAATGATCTTTTGGATTGTTATGAACCTATTTGTTTATGTGGTTATAGCTCTTTGACCTCAAATACACCACTGGTCACACATTATCAAAACATCAAACATTTATGCTTTTGATTATTCTTATATGGTGTCAATTTACATAAACTTCGACGCAATGGATTTTTGGGGCAAATCATGGTTATGTGATATTTCATTTAACATGTTGATTAAAATTCTTTTGGATATGCGTTGTTGTGATTTTAATGTACCATTACACAAAGGTGTTGATTGGTTGTACAGCCCGACATGATATTCTTGCATGGTCCCAATTTACTCCACCACCCTTGCACGCATAAGTATTAACGCTCTGTCTTGCATTTCGGGTTTCCTTTGCTTATGTTGGGGAAGCTTCAGGAAAAATGGTTATGTGTCTACCCTGTCAAACCCTCTTGTCGATTACCCTATTGATTTTTTGCTATTAGCTATGGCTCCTATAGTGCGAATCGAACCCAATGGCATCCAAACTTTGTTGTTGTTTGATAACGCCCAAGAGGACCTAGAGAGGAATGGTTGGCTGGTTTTTATTGAGAAGTTCGAGGGTTTCAACCTGAAAGTTGATCAACAATTCGCACTTATATTCGATGGCTGCAGAGCCAAAATTGGGGACGTCTAGCTCGAAGTGAACGAGGATTTCCTTAGCTCAACCACTGGTCCGCCAACCGAGGGACAAATATGGTTTAAAAATTTGAAGGTTGACGAAGTACCATGGCCACTGTTGTTTACCTCAAGGAAGATTAACAGTTGCGACAAAGATATGCCTGTTACAGCTCTAAAATCTAGATGACATGATTTTTTGGCTATTATCAAGCAGTTTGTTACATGCGAGGGTAGATACGGTCTAGTTTTCCTATACCACCTACGAATGCTCATGAGTTTCATAGATTTTCCCTTAAATATGCCACATTTTCTCCTTAGGATTTTATATAAAATGGCTAAGTGCTTCAAAAGGGAGAAATACGACTCCAGCCTCTTCCACCACTGTTTAATTAAAATTATTGTGGTTCATCAGTTGAAGTTGAGTGGTGATTGTTAGGACTCTTTCTTGTTGAGGAATGGTTTTTCCAGTCTTGAAATAGGACAAGTTGACAAAACCATTGTCACAGAAACCCTTGTCGGGCCTGTCATTCCCCCTCCTATACTCTTTCCCTTTGTTGAACCCTCAACCTACCCGAACACTACCCAACATGACACCCTGCCTGACTCATGTCCAAAAGACGGTGGTAAGCCTATTAAGAGGTATGCAAAGAAAAAGGGTAAAAGAAACAGTGATATCAATTGCAAAGGTAAAAAGGCCACGCACTGGGTTTCATGGTGTGCTCGTAACAAACCAAAAGAAAACACAGATCAAAAACCAATCCTATTAAGTGAAGATTCTGATTCCGAAATTGAACGGTTTCTAACCGAGGAGTATCCATACTCACACTGCCTTTGTTTAGATAAGCCCTATGACTATGTGACAAACCTCCCAATGTGCCTTAGAGATGACCCCAACTTCCCCAGGATCAAACTCAACAGAGAAACTGCTATTCAATTAAGAAGTTCCTAACCTGTAATTACACAGCCTGATCAACCACAGTGCGACGAATGTAAGTCGTGGATCGACTGATATTATACAAATGTCCCTTTTCTCCAATCCCAAATCAAGTCCTTGGAGGATTGAGTAAATGTACTAACCAAAGAAAATGACAGATTGCAAGCTAATGATAAAAGGCAGACGACCACAGGCTCTATTGTTTTCAAAAATGTAGAGGCGGCCACTGCCATTGTCAATTCAAAAATAGCTTGATCAAATCGAATCCCTAAAACTGAGGTATGGCATTTCAAGAGTGATTTTAAAATGATTTTGTTTGTGTTGAATTAGCATATAGGATTTGTTGGCTCAAATCGCATCCATTTCTGTTTTGATTGAATGATAAAACTCGATTATGTTTATAATAATAACTAGCTACAGAATCGTGAGATTCTGTAGCTAGTCATTAAAATTTGAATTTTTTGATTTTACAACTAAAACACAATCTGAAATCGTGTATTCTTGTTCATTTACAGGTACATATGAATTTTAAAGGGAATTGGATTACTAATGGAATTTCTAAACATTTTATTTCCTTACATGGTTTTAGATTAGGCTGGTAGTTTTAGATAGGAATAGGAATTTGGGAGATTGTTTTTCCCACAATTTTTGGAACAACTTTGATAATTTCCACAAGGAATGTTTTGATCTTGTGGCCTTTATATATGTATTATTTTTGTAAACAAGGATCATCATTGCCTGGGGTAAAGAACGATGGATTTATGATTTTTACACTTGAATGAAATATGATACTGGTTGCAGCTTTAGCTTTTCCATATTGTGGTTTTATTCAAGTTAAGATTATTTCAATTTGTATTTAAGACTATTATTTCTTTCACTTTTATGGTTTACTACAGATTGGGATTGATATAAATTTATATGTATGATCCATGTTCATGTTCCAAATTTATGACACAGTAATCATTTTGTTTAAACCTAGGATTAAGAGATTTATCTTTATCATTTGTTGAACATTCATGCACGAGTTTTCACAACAGGGTTTATCTTAATGTGGTCACTTGTGAAATTGTAAGATTGTTGTCACTATACCTCTCATTTGTTTTGTCGTTAGAATTCAAAAGCATTGTTGCTTTGTGTTTACACGAAGTATTGGAAAATCTGGTGCGGGTTGGCCTCATCAAACAGTGAACGCAGATGCTATGTACAGGACGAATAGAAAAATGATATTTCAGGTCAATTTGATAGTTCATTTTAGTAGCTTAATCAATATAAGAATTGTTTGTAGTTTAGATTTACAGTACAAATTGTTATTTTTATTGCTAAGCTAGATAGCTGCCATCTCATTTTCTGTTTATAAAGTTATAAAAAATCAAAAAACACCAGCTTCGCTGTCATAAGTCAATTCATATATGATTTTGCATATTTCAATTAAAATTTTCATCTTGTGAATACTGTACATATGATAGAGATTTAAATATATCGATACACTATACATTTAATAAGTAGGATTACTATTTTATTAATATTAATTAGTGAACTATGAATATATATTAGATTTGTATATAGTTGCAACAGCTGTTTTTCACTTAGTTAGTTTCTTTAGTTTAGTTTTTTCACTTTCCTAGGACTTAGATTGGCCAACGGAGCCGCTAAACCCATCAGAGTGGATTAATCCAAACAGCTTGGGTTATTTAGACAACCCCAGACCAGATTCACTCCTCTAGTTGACAAGCGGTCAATTTCACCCGTCAACAAATGGCGCTAGAAGGAGGGTCGACTGACAAGCTAGCCTTATAGGAGCCTTTATTTTTAATGTATTCAATTTCCCCATGGCTCCCCAAATCACTGTGTTGGAACATGCTTTCAAATTCTCATTAATGAATGTTCCCAACGAGATAGTCTCTCGCTTTTCCAAACTCACCTTTGATGGTGGAGGCAATATATCTGCTAAAGACCACCTTAACAAGTTTTGGTGCAAATGCATCAAACATGACATCTCAGATTTAAGAGTTTTATGCAGACTTTTCGCTTTTACTTTTAGAGTTCGGATTAAACATTGGTTTGAATCCTTTCTAGCATGTCACATTTTTTATTGGTTTCAATTTGTAGATGAGTTTCTATATTATTTTGAAATTTATGATTTTGATCAATTATGTGAATAATTTCATACTTCGCTAATCAACGACAATTCATCTTTAGAAGACTTTTTGACAAGAGTCTATCATATCCTCTGTAAATTTAATCTCGATGACATGTAATTTGCAT
Organism: Picea engelmannii; assembly: GCA_009831015.1. NCBI lineage: Eukaryota > Viridiplantae > Streptophyta > Pinopsida > Pinales > Pinaceae > Picea > Picea engelmannii. The sequence goes on from ML828249.1 coordinate 16,011, forward strand.
TAAATATCTTCTATGATGCTTGCATCCCTTCCATCTAGTCATATTCAAGCACGAACGAAGAACTAATTGAAAATCCTATCACTCAACTGCAAGAAAAATTCTCTTCACAAGAAGAGAAGAATCATTCCGACAATGTTGAACAATCTAGGGAGGTAGAATCTATTGACCAGGTTCTTATTGACAACTAAATTGGTTTTTCCTTTGAATCATTGTATTTTCAGTCTATGACCAGTATGGAAGAAGATTCGTTTCTAGCTCAAGGTGAATATCCTCATTCTTGTAACTCATGTTCTAATCAACATTTGAAATTAGTCATTGAAGAACACTTAAGCGACGAAAATCGTCTTGAATGTTCTAGTACTCCTATGAAACTGATTAGAGAAGAAGATATGCAACTATAAGAAGAAACCTTAAACCTTCGTCCTCAAAATGCACTTTGTTCACAGGAAATACTAGATGTTCATCACATAAATTTTGAATTATCTATCACACAAAAGGCAAATCCAAATGATCATATCATGTTCAGGTATTTGTCACCAAAATAGAGTAAGGGTTTTAAAGAAGGTGAAGAGAAATCTCTTGAGAATACCATTGTTAATTCAAGAGATTATTTTCATGTGCTTATGTCTGATTCCCTTTATTCTTTATATCCCAATCTCTTCCTAGACTCTATTGGACTTGACACCTTACCTAAAACATCCTACTCTTTTCCACCACAATCATATCTTTTCAATATTCTAGATTTTGGTGAAATTAATTCCAAGCATAACATTGATAAAACCAGATTTGACGCTTGTTCACTTTCATCACTCACATGGGAAAAGGACATGTTGCGAGATGATTTTACACAGTTTATTGTTGAAAAAGACAATGCATTATATCTTATGGAGATCAAACATTCTAAGTTGCATACTCGTTCTTTAATTAGCTCGAATCTTAATGTTTATGCTTCACATTTTGAAATGATCACTCTCATCGAAGGAAACATTCAAACCAATGATCTAATTGATTGCACGGATCCTCCTATGATGAGTTTCCCATTGATATATTTGTTTCATCAAATTCATGGTTTGCATCCTCATTTTTGTGACAGGATCTTACGATGGCTTGAATATTAATATCTAAACAAAATTTCATAATAAAGACAAAGTTGTGCTTGCTTTCTTTTTACCTAAGTATCTTGGAAGTAGGCGTGACATATTTCTTTTAGATCCTCCATGTGAAGAAATTAATGAACACTTAGAGAATTGTCAGGAGGATGGGGCATTTCATCCTTGGCTGATGGTTATTTCATTTCCTCGTAATCTTGACAAGTTTTTCAAACCTACTTACACTCACCCATGCCATTATGACCCTTATCACGACAAGATTGTGCAATGGCTGGAGGATTCGTATGACAAGAATATCCAAGGAAATGGTAAGATCATGCTTACTTCGTTTTTAGATGATTATTATGAAGGTAAGTGTGATATGTTTCTATTACCATTCTTATTAGTAATGCTTGATCTTGTTTCCATTGCAGGATTAGAGTTACTCCAATGGATACATTGGAAACATGACTTCACATAGTATTATGATTTGTTTAATAGTTAGGGTAGGTTTAGGAATAGGTTTTCTTTCAGTTTTATTTCTCACTATTTCTCTTTGTAATAATGCAGTCATGAACGGAAGTGGGCACACCACGAGAAACATAATACAAATGTTATTAGGGAAGTCCGCTTGATCTTTTTCTCTTTGCTTTTAGTTCAATATTTATTTTCAAAAAACGCAGTATTGTCATGAAAATATTGAATGGAAAGTAAAGAGATAAATAAATCTGAATCAACCCTGACCCAAGGTACCACCAGTAAGACTGTTTTCCCATCAAAACAAGATTTTCCTACTTTCTTTCAGTCTCCCAAGGGATTTGTTGCATGAGGTTTTCAAATGCACCTTCTGTACATATTTTTTTTGTTTGGATTTCTTTGCTTTCAAATCCTTCTTCACTGGTGTGATTTGTTTCCATTTATTCTTATCAGTCTTTCTTTTGAAACACACATGCATGCACCATGAACCATTTTAGACAAAGAGAACAGAAAAATTTCTCCTTTGAAATAACTACTGTAGATTGTTAAAACATCAATTATGATATTTTTCTGAAATTTACAGCCATGTTAAAGAAAGCTTGTTGTTTGAAAAGCGTTTCTTGATTTCAATCTGTAACTGAATCTTTTCATGATTATCCATAAAAATTTCTTCTTACGTTTCCCCTGTTCCTTAAGAGAACAACTCAGAAGATGTCTCCCTGCCTCCGAAGGTCGATTTATTAACAAACTATCTCTAGATCTTAATGAAGGACAGTTTAAAAAAAATCTCTCAAGGTCTGTAATTTATTAAAATATGTCCAAAATATCATAATTTTCAGCGTCACCCCGCTCAATTATATATCTTTAAAAAACAAATAAATCATTAAAGATTTGTGGGAAGTGCTTCTAAACCCATCGAGATACTGAACAGGTCTGCTGGTAGCGGGTAAATGCATGCATGATGCCAAGATAACGTCGTCGGGGTACTGAATAGGCCCGCTAGCAGTGAAGCAATGTCAGGTATATGAAAATTTTCAGATATGGAATCTCTTGACCTTAAATGTCCTTCGTTCTGATATAGAAATTCCTGGCAGGATATGGATATTGGAGTGGGTTAATTGGCAACCCTGTCGAGGCTATGGACGTCTGCTGGCAATAGTGGCTCTGTCAACAATATTGGAGATTTTAACCTTAATATCGTGACTCGCTTTTGTTAAGATTGTTATCAGTTTTCATCTTTTAAAATAACAAGCTGGAATTTTTTATGATTGATAACAGTTTTCTGGTTGTTTTCGAGTTGGAGTTTTTCTCATTATCCTAATTTGGACTTGTTCGTTTGGCAGAGATAACTGCTTCTACCAGTGTGTCACCATTGTTGGAAGCCATATTAATTCCTATCTTTTTCCTTACAAGCTGCCTACACAAGGGTTTTGAACCCTCAATACTCGTCGCAACTTTTTATAATAACACCATTACCTTTCACTTTTGCATATCTGCTTTTCGTTTTCATTTTCACGAATGCAAGTGTGAAAACCCACAGTTGGAATTCATGTTGATTGCATTAAAATGATCTTTTGGATTGTTATGAACCTATTTGTTTATGTGGTTATAACTCTTTGACCTCAAATACACCACTGGTCACACATTATCAAAACATCAAACATTTATGCTTTTGATTATTGTTATATGGTGTCAATCTACATAAACTTCGATGCAATGGATTTTTGGGGCAAATCATGGTTATGTGATAATTCATTTGACATGTTGATTAAAATTCTTTTGGATATGCGTTGTTGCGATTTGAATGTACCATTACACAAAGGCGTCGATCGATTGTACAACCCGACATCATATTCTTGCATGGGCCCAATTTACTCCACCACCCTCGCACACATAAGCATTAACACTCTGTCTTGCATTTTGGGTTACCTTTGCTTGTGTTGGGGAAGCTTTGGGAAAAATGGTTCTATGTCTACCCTGTCAAACCCTCTCGCCGATTACCCTGTTGATTTTGTGCTATTAGCTATGTCTCCTGTAGTGCGAATCGAACCTAATGGTGTACAAGCTTTGTTGTTGTTTGATAATGCCCGAGAGGACCTAGAGAGGAATGGTTGGCTATTTTTTATTGAGAAGTTTAAGGGTTTCAACCTGGCAGTTGCTCAACAATTCGCACTTACATTCGATGGGTGCAGAGCCAAAATTGGGGACATTCAGCTCGAAGTGAATGAGGATTTCCTTAGCTCAGCCACTAGTCTTCCAGCCGAGGGACAAAGATGGTTTAAAAATTCAAAGGTTGACGAAGTACCATGGCCATTGTTGTTTACCTCAAGGAAGATTAACAGTTGCGACATAGGTATGCCCGTTACAGCTTTGAAATCTAGATGGCATGATTTGTTGGCTATTATCAAGCAGTTTGTTACATGTGAGGGTAGATACAGTCTAGTTTTCCTATACCACCTACAACTGCTCATGATTTTCATAGATTTTCCCTTAAATATGCCACATTTTCTCCTTAGGATTTTATATAAAATGGCTAAGCGCTTCAAAAGGGAGAAAGCCGACTCCAGCCTCTTCCACCACTGTTTAATTAAAATTATTATGGTTCATTAGTTGAAGTTGAGTGGTGATTGTTGGGATGCTTTCTTGTTGAGGAATGGTTTTTCCAGTCCTGAAATAGGACAAGTTGAAAAAACCGTTGTCACAAAAACCCTTGTCGAGCCTGTCATTCCCCCTCCTACGCTCTTGCCCTCTGTTGAACCCTCAACCTACCCGAACGCTACCCAACACGACACCCTGCCTGACTCATGTCCAAAAGACGGTGGTAAGCTTGTTAAGAGGTCTACAAAGAAAAAGGGTAAAAGAAATAGTGATATATTTTGCAAAGGTAAAAAGGCCGCGCTGGGTTTCATGGTGTGCTCGTAACAAACCAAAAGAAAACACAGATCAAAAACCAATCCTGTTAAGTGAAGATTATGATTCCGAAATCGAACGGTTTCTCACCGAGGAGTATCCATACTCACACGGCCTTTGTTCAGTTAAGCCCTATCACTATGTGATGAACCTCCCACCGTGCCTTAGAGATGACCCCAACTTCCCTGGGATCAAACTCGACAGAGGAACTGCTAGTCAATTAAGAAGTTCCTCACATGTAATTACACATCCTGATAAACCACATTGCGACGAATGTAAGTCGTGGCTCGACCGATTGATCTGGATTTATTTAGGAACACAATGAAATACAGAAATACACATAAACACAGAGATGTAGTGGAAATAAGACTTCATTTCATTAATAACAAATGACTGAAATATGCTTACAGACAGAATGGAAATAAACTAGCTAGGGCGCTGGTAGCTTATCTCTGAGAAGAGATGTGGCCGCTACTTGCATCCCTGAGAAGATGATTACAATGAGGCTCTGAAGTCCATTTTACAATAAACGGGAATGCCAAAAGTCCTAGACAACCAAAAACCTAACCCTGGGAGATGAAGCACCAAAAGTCATGTGGGCCCCGTTTGGGTAAGTTGGTGCATCAACTTCCCGGGGTTGTAACTTTTGCATACGATCTCTGTTTTAGGCGAATGATAGCTCGTTGGAAAGATCTATATGAGGCCTACAACCCTCAAGACAAAATAGAATTATCAAATTCCATTTTACAACAGAAACATACCCAAAAAAACATCATTTAGGGCCTCAAAATGGCCCCGAAAGTTCATGACCCAAAAAAAACTGTTAAAAATAGTAAATTGTGCGAAAACTGAAAAACTGAAAGACTGAAAGAAGGAATGGTGGGGGTTCAAGTGGAATAGGTGGGTAGCCACCAATATCGACCTAGATCATTCCTCCCCCCTTAGGAAGCAATGGTCCCCATTGCAATGAGTTCCTCCATGAAATGTGGAAAATTCTGCTTAACTCGGTCCCTCGTGACCCATTTCCCTTGGTGAAGGAGTTGGCCTGCTTTGATAACTCGATATAGCGGTATCCTTTGTTTTCGGGTGTGATTGATCTATGTATCCATTATCGGATCAGTTATTCCTTGTTCCATACAGTCTATATTTAACTCTGTTGGTGTGAGTTGTTATGCCATGTCGGATGTGTCTAGTAGAGGTGGAAAGTAGGGCCGAAGGTGGTCCACATTGAACACTGGGTGCAGAAAAAGGAATGGTGGAATGTTGAGCTCAAAGGAATTTTCCCCTACAACTTTGGTGAGGGTGTATAGCCCTTATAGAAGCGGTGAATCTTGCAGTGGGGTCCAGTGAGGCACTCCTTTTGCAAATGTAGCCACACATTGTCGCCCACTTGGAAGTTGTGTGGCACCCGATGTTAATCATGTCATTGCTTGTACTTAGCATTGGCTCTGTCCAAGATGTCATGAACCTATTGGAAGATGTGTTGAATGTGCTCAATGAAGTTGTTTTCCTTATCCACCTCAGACTAGACATGAGTTGAATCTTCCTGAGTAGCCACAAATGGCATGGCTATGTCAATGGGACATAGTGGCTGGAATCCTAAGCCCACTTGAAAGGGGCTATGGCTAGTTGAGCTATGGAGAGCCTGGTTGTAGATGTTTTGTACATAGGGGAGGATCTCATCCCATGTGCGTGGATGCTTTGAATTGTACATGCGCAGAATGTGTACAATCATCTGGTTGACGACCTCTGTCTGGCCATCAATTTGTGGATGGAAAGCTGTGGACTTGGTGAGCTTGGTGTCCAACATAGACCAGAGGTTGGACAAAAATGTACTGAGGAACCTACTGTCTCGATCAGAGATGATAGACTGTGGGATCCCAAAGTGTACCCATACTCATTCAAAGAAGAGTTTAGCAGTGGCTTCTGCTGTGATATTCTTCTTGCAGGCCATCATAATGGACATCTTCGAGAATCGGTCGACGACCACAAAAACACAGTCATTTCCATGCTTAGAAGAAGGAAGGCCTGACATGTAATCCATAGAGATGGATTCCCAAGGTTGACTGGGGGTAGGAATCAGAGTATAGAGGACTTGCTTCTTGATGGTCGGTTTGGCAATGGCGCAAGCAGTGCAGGACTTGATGTACTTCCCGACATCTTGTCGAAGGTTCGGCCAATAGAAATAATTTTGCAGTACTGCCACAGTTTTCTCGACCCTGAAATGCCCAATGACTCGACTGTAGTGCACCTCCCAAATCATCTTGGCATGCTCGCTTGAAGGAACACAAAGGTGTCCCAAGTGACAAAGAAGGGCATCCTAGAGGTGAAAATTGGGAACTTGCTTACCCTCCAAGAGTGTATTGTATGTGTGGCCGAATTCTGGATCACATGTGTAGAGAAGTGGCCAATCGGAAGTCTCATGCCCACAAGAGTTGAGCACAATGGTTAGCGCCACGATGGGTGGTCGACTGAGGTAGTCTGCAACATTATTGGTGTTGTATTTTTTGCACTTAATGTTCAAATGAAACTGTTGCAGGTATGTGGACCACTTCTGATAGCGATCATTATGCAACTTCCCTTGTGTCTGTATGAACTGCAGGGGTTTGTGGTCTATGTGGATGACCGTTTCCTTTCCCAAAATGTAATGCTTCCATTGCCGACAAGCCTGTACAATGGAATACATTTCTTTTTCATAAGTGGGATACTTATGGAATGTGTCAGAAAGTGTCTCACTGTGATATGCCACTGGATGCCCATGTTGACTAAGGACTGCCCCAATAGCATAGTCAAAGGCATCTGTCTCGATCTCAAATGGTTGTTGCAAGTCTGGTAATGTGAGCACTAGTGTAGAGTAGAGGCGATGTTTCAACTCCCTGAATGCCTTCTGTTGAGATTCAGACCAAAAGAATTTTTCTTTAGCTCCTCCGTTGGTGACTTGACTCAAGGGCCAAGTGATATGTGAAAATCCCAACATAAACCTGCGGTAGAAATTGGCAAGACCTAAAAAGTTGTGGAGCTCTGTGAGGGTGGCTGGGGTTGGCCAATCTTGAATGAATTGGATCTTTGTTGGATCCACATGAACCCCCCGCTCATCAATAATGTATCCCAGATACTGAACCTGGGTTATGCCAAAAGTGCATTTCTCCAAATTGGCACACAACTTGTCTTGCCACAGTGTTTGGAGGACCTGTCGGATATGGTGGAGGTGCTCTTCCCAAGTCTGGCTAAAGATCAGAATGTCATCCAAGTACACCACTACAAATGAGTTGGTGAATGGCCACACGATGTTTTCCATTAGCCTCATGAAGGTTGCAGGGGCATTCGTCAACCCAAAAGGCATGACCAACCATTCGAAAAGGCCCTCCTTGGATTTGAATGCAATCTTCCACACATCAGAGGGTTTGATTGGTACCTGGTGATACCCAGACTTCAAGTCGATCTTGCTGAAATATTTTTCCCCCTTGAATTGGTCCATAAGGTCATCAATCCATGGGATCGGGTACCTATTCCAAACAGTGATCTTGTGCAGTGCCCGATAGTCAATTCAGAGTCTCCAAGTCCCACCCTTCTTCTGCACCAATACGATCGGGCTCCCACAGGGCGATGAACTCGGCCGGATGTGACCTTTATGAAACAGCTCCTAAATCTGCCTCTTGATTTCATCATTCTCTAGGACAGAGCGTCAGTAGATGGGTCCATTGGGAAACGGTGCACCTGGGGTCAGATCGATGGGGTGCTTGACCTGGCAGTGTAGAGGCACCTCTACGGGGCAGGTGAAGATGTCCTCGTACTCCTCCATGACCTTATCCATATATTTTTTTTGTGTAGTGGGGCCTTATCTGGAGGTCATGGCCACAGTCTTTCGCTTTCCCTGAGGGCGGATCATCAATAAAACAAATTTCCTAGTTTTGGAAATGAGCTTACTGCATTGTTTTGCAGTAACCAAAGAGATGGTGGTAGGCAGTGCTATCTCCGGTATCCTGTACATCTTATTTCCCAAAGTGATAATAACAGCACGAGGCCTGGACTCATACACATCATGTCGCTTCCACAAGTATGATTGGCCTAATAATACATCGAAAACATCAAGAGGACAAATGTCACATAATACCTCATTCATGAAGGGTTTGATGTTGTAGGGAAGGCGACATTGTCGACTGACGTGGAGGTCTCATCCTTAGTGCAACCACCCGATGGTGTATGGTTGTGGGTGTGTTGTGGTCGGAAAGCCCAACCACTTCATGACCTCTCCTGATATGAGGTTCTTCTAGCTCCCGCTGTCGACAATGAACTACAATGGGGAACCCTTTACCCACATCCTGGAATGGAAGAGATGCTCTGCCTCCTCTGGATCTTCTGGTTCCTCCTTCTGGATCTTCATGGTGGCAATGGTGGCATTGGGCTCCACATCGATAATCTGCTTCCCCCTATCATTCCCCTTATTAGGTTCTTATTCAGAGTCGGAGCATGCATCCAATTCAGAAGCCTTCAACTTAGCTACCAGTGACTGCTTGGCCCGACACTCACTTTTGTTGTGAGTGGAGCTCTTATGGAACTCACACCACTTCCCCGTGTACTTTTTTGGATTCATGGTGTTGTTCTTTGCTTGTGGATTTGGTGGGTTGTCATGGGCTGCCCCACCTTGGCTTGGTCCTTTGTTTTTTGGTTTGGGAGTACCTTTCTCGTGCTTCTGATTTGCAAACCCAAAGTCTCACTTCTTATGTTTGAACTTCTGCTCAATCTTGGCAGCATATCGGTATGCCACACCAAGTGAGGAGATGTCAAGGAACTCCATTTCCTCCTGAATGTATCTGTGCAGACAACTGTGGTACTTTAACACCAATTTTTTCTCTAAATATTTGATACCCAACTTTGTGCGTAGGGTATGAAACAGATTCGTCATCTCATGCACATCTTGGTCCCTTTGCTGCCGCAACGTAGTCCATTGTATGTATTTGACCTCATAGCTCCCCACAGGATAATATTGTTCCTTGATGGCATCTTGATAAGAATTCCAAGTGGGTGCGGCCGAGAAAAAAGAGGGTTCTCCCTCGCCCTCTTGCTCCGAGTAGGTTTCCCACCAGTCCTTGACATGGGGGGTGGCTTTGAGGAGTGCGAAAAATAATCTTTTCTCGGTCGGAAAAATCATGAACCGAGAAATATCCTTCTAATAGATTCAACCATCTATCTACGACATCTTCATCTATTTGGATTTCAAATATGGGAATGTCAAAGTTTACTTGTACCTTAAAAGGAGTGGCACCTCCAGAGTGGCTTCTAGATGTCGATGCACCGCCAGTCGGAATCCGTTGAAGAATCTGGGAAAAGTTGTCCATCATCGCGTTCCTTTGTTTCTAGAGGGCCTCCTTGAGCAACATTTTGATAGGATCTCCTGCTCCCTCATATTTCTTTTCTTCCCCCATGTGTGGTCGTCAGGGTTTGCAAGGCTGATCTTGCAAAGGTTCGACCAGATCGAGCCCCAACTCCTTATACCCCGATCTCGTTGGGGACATGCAAAGAAGGATCGAGAATGAGAATACCGCTCTGATACCACCGATCTAGATTTATGTAGGAACACAATGAAATACAGAAATACACATAAACACAGAGATGCAGCAGAAATAAGACTTCATTTCATTAATAACAAATGACTGAAATATGCTTACAAACAGACTGGAAATAAACTAGCTAGGGCGCTGGTAGCTTATCTCTAAGAAGAGATGTCGCCGCTACTCGCATCCATGAGAAGATGATTACAATCAGGCTCTGAAGGCCCTTTTACAATAAACGAGAATTCCGAAAGTCCTAGACATCCAAAAACCTAACCCTGGGAGATGAAGCGCCAAAAGTCATGTGGGCCCTGTTTGGGTAAGTTGGTGCATCAACTTCCCGGGGTCGTAACTTTTGCATACGATCTTTGTTTTAGGGGTATGATAGCTCATTGGAAAGATCTATCCGAGGCCTACAATGCTTGAGACAAAATAGAAACATTAGATGAAATTTTTTGACAACAAAATACCCAAAAAAACATCGTTTAGTTCCTCAAAATGGCCCCAGAAGTTCATGACCCAAAAAAAACTGCTAAAAATAGTAAACTGTGCGAAAACTAAATAACTGAAAGAAGGAATGGTGGGGGTTCAAGTGGAATAGGTGGGTGGCCACCAATATCCACCTGGATCATTCCCCCCCCCTTAGGAAGCAATGGTCCCCATTGCGTTGAGTTCCTCCATGAGATGTGGAAACTTCTGCTGAACTTGGTCCCTGGTGAGCCATTTTCCTTGGTGAAGGAGTTGGCCTGGTTTGACAACTCGATATAGAGGTATCCTTTGTTTTCAGGTGTTCTTGATCTGTGTATCCATGATATGATCAGCTCTGGCTTGTTCCATGCAGTCTAGATTAAACTCTGTTGGTGTGAGTTGTTCTGCTATGTCAGATGTGTCTAGTAGAGGTGGAAAGTAGGGCCGAAGGCGGTCCACATTGAACACTGGGTGCAGACCAAGGAATGGTGGAATGTTGAGATCAAAGGAATTTTCCCCTATAGCCTTAGTGAGGGTTTATGGCCCATATAGAAGTGGACGAATCTTGCAGTGGGGTCCAACGAGGCACTCCTTTTGCAAATGCAGCCACACTTTGTCGCCCACTTTGAAGTTTTGTGGCACCCGATGTTGATCATGTCATTGCTTGTACTTAGCATTGGCTCTGTCCAAGATGTCATGAACCTATTGGTGGATGTGTTGAATGTGCTCAATTAAGTTGTTTGCCTTATCCACCTCAGACTAGACATGAGATGAATCTTCCTGAGTAGCCACTGATGGCATGGCTATGTCAATGGGACATAGTGGCTGGAATCCCAAGCCCACTTGAAAGGGGTTGTGGCTAGTTGATCTATGGAGAGCCCAGTTGTGACTAAGTTTTACATAGGGGAGGCTCTCATCCCATGTGCGTGGATGCTTTGAATTATACATGCGTAGAATGTGTATGATCATCTGGTTGACGACCTGTGTCTGGCCATCAGTTTCTGGATGGAAAGCAGTGGATTTGGTGAGCTTGGTATCCAACATCGACCAGAGGCTGGACCAAAATGTAGTGAGGAACCTACTGTACTAATCTGAGATGATAGACTGTGGGATCCCAAAGTGTACCCACACTCATTCAAGGAAGAGTTTAGCAGTGGCTTCTGCTGTGATATTCTTCTTGTAGGCCATCATAAAGGACATCTTCGAGAATCGGTCGACGACCAAAAAAACACAGTCATTGCCATGCTTAGAAGAAGGAAGGCCTAACATGTAATCCATAGAGATGGATTACCAAGGTTGACTGGGGGTAGGAAGAGGAGTATAGAGGCCTTGCTTCTTGATGGTCGGTTTGGCAATGGCACAAGTAGTGCAGGACTTGATGTACTTCTCGACATCTTGTTGAAGGTTCGACCAATAGAAACACTTTTGCAATACTGCCATAGTTTTCTCGACCCCGAAATGCCCAGTGACTCGACTGTAGTGCGCCTCCCAAATCATCTTCGCATGCTCGCTTGAAGGAACACAAAGGTGTCCCAAGTGACAAAGCAGGGCATCCTAGAGGTGAAAATTGGGACCTTGCTTACCCTCCAAGAGTGTATTGTATGTGTGGCCTGTTATCGCACAGTTTGTAGGAAACGTTTACGTAGCTTGAGTCAAGGCTTCAAACTAGTGTAACAGGAGCTTCCCCACCCACTATCACCTCGATGGGGAGCTCTTTCTATTTAGGGTGGCTAATCCCAAGGGAGACGTCCCTAGTAATCTGGGGTTTTGAAAGGTCTAAAGGTCTTTTAGGATCAAGATAAGGATTTCCGTTCACAAATTACTACCAAGAGAGATAGTCAGGGAGAAAATATTCCACTGAATGGCACCTGTTTTCCAGACAAGACAAATAAAGATAGAAGATGTGCTGCAGTCGTTAGTACTTCAAAGTATTAATGACTATCTTTAACATATATGAGCAATAATGAGTGTAATTATTGACGAAGTAAATGATTACAATTAAAACTTATATTTTATGTCACTTCTTCAATAAATACACAAGAGATATAGGCATTCAATGTGTAAACTCAAATCTTTGTATTATCACAATGCAAATTTGCTCATATAAATATTGTTGTTGCGTCACTATTGCAGAAATAGGGTGACGTCAGCCCTAGTATTAGGTCAAAGAAGAAGACAATGAGTAGGACATTTTGTCAAACAAGCTTATGGATGCAATCAACAACTCAAAGTCTATCAAAAAGGGTGACAAATGTCAAAACGTTTTGTGCCAAACAAGGGTTTTTAATAAGTATGACATCACCTATATTGTTGTTGTTCTAGGGTTAGGGTTAGCTAGTCAAAGAGGTGGACGTTTTGACAAATCAACCAATGAAAATACTTGAAACCTCTATGGCTACAAAGAGATGAGTTAGCCACAACTTTTGGTCCAAGCACAAGTTTAAAAGAGGCAAGATGTCATCATCAATTAGGGTTAGTCTAGACGATAGGGTATTTAGGGTTTCAAATAAAGAGAGTTTGAAAGAAAGTTTGAGCATGAAAACCTCAATGTTTTGTTCTTAGACTAGTGCCTTCGGTAAATGGAGGCAAGTGGAGAGAAACTAAAATCTTGGAAGGACTTAAACTTAAGGACGGGAGAGTTAGGTTTGATGGTGCTACAATGGCAGGGCCACCAAATCAAAACCCTAAGGGGAGGAGGCTCATTCCGGTGTAGCTAAAGCTAGGCCTCATGCTCCTCCCTCTTTCCTTAAGACTCTTT